>JAKUCM010003744.1:0-80181 GCA_023374145.1 Lepidium sativum | reverse complement strand
TAATCAAACTTTTCTTAAGGGTTTTTCATATCTCTTTTGAACTTTTATGGTGAGTCATATCCATAGAATTCGAATTCAGTGAATCATATCTGAATTCAATAGAGTCCTTTGGGTGTGTCATATCCTAAGACTTGATTTTATCCCAACTAGTATCCATATCCCACTCGAATTCCTTCCAATCCCCATATGACTAGTTCGAGTTTCAACCTTCAAGTTTTGATCCAAGGGGGTTCTCATAACATATGATCAACAAAAGGTAGTGGAAGTGATATTTTCTAGATGCAAAGTTTAATTTTATGTAATATATGCACATCCTATGGCCGGTGATAGTTCTAATGGGGATCAATTATTTTTTCTCATTCTTAACAATAATGATTCCTCTTTTTTTAGGGAAAATGAACAGGCGAAACAAATTTATTATCAGAGATAAGATAGATAATATATGCATCTAGAAGGATTTCTTTCTTAACTACCTCTTTTAGATTAAGATTTAGTCTCTTTAGAGGTTCAATGCTAAAATAAGACTCATTCTCTACATGTATTCTATGAGTGCAAATATTAGGTAGGGTGCCTCTAATGTTAGCTAGAGAATAGCATATAACCTTCCTAAACCTTTTCAGTTCATTAAAAAACATGGTCAACTCCTTATCGTTTAATGCATAATTCACAATGATCGGATAAGTGGAGTTACAGCCCAAGAAAACATACCTTAAATGGCATGTAGTGGTCTGAGTTTGTTAGAGACTGATCTTGGAACACACTCGACCATATGCAGCTCGAGTGTGGTCAGAGTGTGCTGTTGAGACTGTTATTTCACGTCAAGCTGAAACTGAACTCTCGCCAACTACTAACTTAACCTCAGACCTTGTGTCAACCAACTCCTCAAACATGTATGGCCATTTAATAGGCTTATGGGTGTTGAGTAACTTCCTATAAACTATGTCTCGATATGAAAATACCTATCCAAACCATCCTTCGTCAAGGAACTTTGCAAAAGATATTCCCTACAAGCTCTTTTAACTACTCGTCTGTTAGATATATCCATTTCTAGAACTCAAAACAATTATCCCTCAATAGTTGGCTTCTTCACTGAATCCTTGATGTTAAAGGTCATTTTAAAATTATTTCCTAAGTTTAACTCAATTTCTCTATTTGGCACATTAATCACTACACTAGCAGTAGCCAAGAAGAGTATTCTAAAGATCAATGAATCCTTAGGTTCCTTATCCATTTCAAGAACAACGAAATCAGTTCGTATTTATACACATCCAACCTTGATAGGTAAATTTTCTAAAATACCATAAAGAACCCTTACAAATCTATTAGCCAATAGAAAATAAATCTTACAGGATCTATACTTATTAAATCCCAACCTTTATGAAACAAAGAGTGGCAATAAACTGAATGATGCACGCACCAAGATCACATAAACAATTTCTAAAGATTAGAGGACCTAATGAGCAAAGAATTTTGAAAGTTCCTAGATCATCAAGCTTTTTTCGCACCACTTTTCTTTATATAATGGCACTAACCTCATGAGTAAGTTGATAATCCAGATTTCAATTGATTGATGTCTCCAGAGGCTATTGATGCCCCTCACATTCTACTAAAAAAACACATAACAAAAAACAGTTAGTGTGAATTAGCCTTGCAACCACTTTTCTTCTTCTTAGTAACAAGAAGAAAAGAATCATATATTGGCTGAGAAGAACCATATGAGAACACTTGTGATACAATGTCTACCAAAAGACGAGAAGGTATGTGTTTTTGCTTGGATACTGAAGTCTTGGGAGAAATAAGAGAGAGAGAGAGAGATACTGCAAAGCAAATGGATCACAACCCAAAGGAGGAGCAGAGCTAACAATAGAAGCATCTAGTTGGGCTGCAACTTCTGTAATAGTGGCAAGAGCTGTTGGCAGTGATGACTGAGCTGGGATTGGAACATATAACTGAGGAAGGTGCATATTGACCTCTGGAGCCGCAGTATAAGCAAGATGTGAAACTTGAGTAGCCTTTCCCGAGAGTGAGCTCTTCTTGGGCGGAGGACGAGATCGAAGGCAATGAGAATGAGCATGGCCAAATTATCCACAAGTGGCACATTTAGGATAAAGCCAAGGATAGGTGATACTTATCTTAAACTCACAACCATTCGGGAGGCCATAAATAATCTTCTCAGGGAGCTTTTTCCTAAGGTCAACTTCGATTCATAATTTTTGCAACCTGAAATGACTCTTTGCAAGCTATTTCAGGAGACAGAGAAATAAAACGTCCAGCAGTTGTGGCAATGCAAGAGAGAGTCTCTTGATTGTATAGAACATAGGGTATGCCTCAAAATTCAACTAAGACCTGAGCAGAGGTCATAGGGGATGAATATGATAGGTTGTTAGGTGACCAGGGAGATACCATCATAGCAAACCCGCAATATTTTGAAGGTTTCGAGTCAACAAGATGGATTATGATACACGCCTCAAGATGCTTCTCTAACGTTGATGGGAATGGGTTCTTAATCAAGGGACCCAAGTGTACTTCCTTGATAAGAATAAGGGCGGCAGCGGAATGGGGTGGTTTGAGGAGCGCACAAGAAGAATGGTCGGCTTCTTGATACACTCAAACACACTCTAGATCAAAGGGAATCCTCTCGAGATCTCGTGGTGTGATTTAAGTCTCTAGACAAGTGGCTAAGCTTGCTAACGACTAGGGTTTTTCTTTAGAATAAGTTTTGTTCTTTATTGATATCAAAGTTGGTTTCTTACATGGCTGCAAAGGATCTTATAAAGGGTCCTATCAGCTAGCCCTAAGGCCGACTCACTCAAAGAAAAGTAAAATATGGGTCACAGCCCAAGTGATGGTCGAGTGTCATGCTCGAGTGTCAGAGACTCGAGTGCCAAATCTTTTAGTTCGCATCCTGAACTTCAACCTTAGGCCAGACGATTCCTCATTGGTCTTCTTGTAATCCGAAATACTCTGTGATAAGCCCCAAAAAGTACCTAAAAATCCCTTTTATGCAATGTATGCAATGCCCAACACTAATAATGCAAATTATGCTAAAAAGAACCTAAAACAATGATAACAATGCAAGTATGAATGCAAAACATGCTAAATAATGGTCCTAAAATGTGGTAAAATGCAGACACATCAACTCCCCCAAACTTAGTCTTTGCTTGCCCTCAAGCAAATATGCATCGAACTAAGAAGGAAGAGAAGTTGCTGACAATGGGAACATCTTACTTAAACAAATGACTTGCCAAACTGAAAAACTGTAATCCACAAGTGAAACCTCATTCCTTTGTAAGAACCATAATTTACTTTCATCATGGCTTAGCATAAAAACCGAATATTCCCTAACACTTAGTTGGACTCCTAAGAAACTCAGATTCGAAACCTATTTCTTTCAAGTGCAGTCCGCAAAAGGGGCTATTGATCAAAGACCTTGGGATTCAACTTCCTCAAATTCAGTTAGTCACTATGGTTTAAGCATTTTCGATCACTTCTCAACTCTTTACTCGTTTTTATTGGCTTTAGCTTTATCAATGAAGCACGAAAAAGTACGGGTTTACGCACAGTCCCGGTTCACCTTAGGCATCGATGTATTAGCTTTATCAATGAGACGCAAAAAAGTACGTGTTTACGCACAGTCCCAGTTCACCTTAGGCGATATCGAAATGGTTTTATTGATGAACACAAGAAGGTACGGGTTTACGCACAATCTCCGTTCATCTTAGACCATATATTTTGAGCCGAGTTGAGAAGGATGATTCTATATTCACCTTATGCTTTTCTTTTTACTTAGCTAGCTGAAACTAAGGAAGGATCTTATGCAATGTATCTCAAGCCCCTAATTTGGAAAATAGAATTCGATTATGAGGTAACAAATCAGGTTCTTTTCGAGACACAACCTAAGTATCGGTTTCAAAGGTCAATGATCTACCAATCAGTGTTCAAGAGGGAAAAAACGCGAGTCTAAGAGTTCACTATGGTTACTAGCCAATCAACCTAGCAAGTCTACCTATCTAGCAAGATGATTCTCGAAATTCTAGACTCAATCCTATATGAATGCAATGCAGCTACATGAACACTCTGTTTTTGACTTATGCATTTTCGATTTTTTTTTCAAATTTTTATGGGTTTTCTATGCCTTAGGTGTAATGCAATCTAAAAATATGCTAAAGAAAATATTTTCGGTTTTTCTATGCCTTAGATGTGATGCAAATGATCAAATGCAAGAATAAAAACTAAGAATCACAGAAAACAAAGTTAAATATCCTCTAGAACCCTCCCCCAAACTTAAATCACACAGTCCCTTGTGTGTATAAAAGTCCGAAAGAGGATCCTAGACCAGCAAGTCAAGTGAAAAATATGCAAAAGCAAGCCAAGTAAAAGAAATGTAAAAGCAAGTCAATTTAAAAAATATGCAATGGTATTTACAATGAAAGGAAGGGGTTTTCGTACCTTTTTAATGGTTCCAGTAGTCGGCTGCCATATTCCGCATGAGTTCCATGTAGTGGTCATTATGCCTCTGACGCTCGAGCTCAGCTTGCTCGAGCGTTTCTGTCGAGTGTTCGGATTGCTCGATCGATTGGTGCTCGAGCGGTTGGCTCGAGCTTGCCCCAGCTTCATCGAATGGTCTTCTATATGAGAAGGCTGCGGGGTTTGCAGAGGAGTGTCTAGCTGGTGCGGGTTGGTGCTGCCTTTCACGATCCGTGGATATGGAGGCTCTTCTTGGGCGAATAGTTGGTGGTGGTGGTGGTGGTGGTCCGCTGTTCCTTTCTAGAGCCGCCACTCTCCTACTTAGATCATCGTTTTCCTGCCTTCTAGCTTCGTCGCTTGCAGTCAGCTTCTTCACCTTCTTCATCAACCATTTGTTCATTTTCTGCAATAAGCTTATGTGCTTGTGCGCTTCTCGAATCGGTTATCCTTGACGTGGTGGCATCATGTATTCTTCAAAACAATACGCCTCAGGATCCACTTCATCGCTGTTTGTTGGAGATGAACTCTGCTGAGGGCCATTGGGATCGTACAAGGCTTCTAGAGGCGGATTGAAATCCGTGTTTTGCCCCATCCTTATCGATGTGTACTCCGTGTTTGGCAAGAGTAGAAAAACATTTGGTCTAAGTAAATGATGGAAAAAGTAAAGGAGCTTACCTCGAACTTCCGTCGTAGCCAAGAATTGACTCCTCCTTAAGTAATCGATGTTCATTAACCGATGGTCAGCCCATTGTGTCTCGTCGATTGGCACATTACATCTCTCCAGAATGCATGTGACAAGTCCGCCAATGGTGATCTTTCCATCACGTCCTCCAGTTTTATTATCCCTTGCCCAATCGCGGTATGTGACTAATTGGTTAGCAAATTGGATGGTTAAACCAGCACTGTTCCGATCTCCGATAATCGGGGATGCGTCACTCTTTGTACCAACAATGTCTTTGAGAGCAGTCACCAGCATCTCCATTTCTCCTAGGTTAATTGTTCCAGTAGTAAAACGTGAGAAAAATGTATTTGCAAGGATTGTTCGAAAATACCTCAAGGCCGGGTTTCGGATCAGTGATGCCTTAGATCGGGAGGATGAGAATCTGCTCCTTGTTGATGCAATCGACCGCCATACATCAACCAACTCTGTTATATCGAAATTCGGTCCATAATTTTTGGACTCGGCTTTTGGGAACTCGAAGAGGTCCCTAAGTGCTATGAAAGTCATTTGATAGTCTCTTCCTCTAATTGCAAAGAAGATGTAACCGCCACCTTGCTTTTCTTGGAGACTCTTGTTTTCTGCATCGTATAGAACGATCTGAACCGTCGCCAAAAACTGGAGAGTCTCTTCCTTGTATGCTCGCTGCGGATACTGCACAAATGTGGACAGCCCACAATTTTGCAACATGAGATCTACATCTCTGGTTATCCCCATTGCGGTCAGTGCCTTCTTGCATGGATAGCAGGTTCCTAAGAAATCCATCCTCCGCAGATCGTTTAGTGCTCTTGCCGAGTTATGCTTCTCCTTCATCTATTTTTCTCTTTTTCCGGCAAGGATTATCTCCCTTGCTTCTTCCGCCTCTCTTTCGCCATACCCATCTTCACGAAGTGTTTCAGCAGCAAGGTCTGGGTCCATCTCGTCTTCATCCATGTATTCTCTTCTTCCTTCCGACTCATTTTCAGATTGCACTTCCAACCTTCTCTTCTCCTTTTTGCCGGGTTTGTTTGCGGCCCTAGAAGACTCTCCTTGGGCATAATTGCTTCTTGACCGAGCATTATTCTTGGCTCTAAGGCGGAGGAGGTTGGCTTTGCTGGATTTGCCGTCTGTCATGGTGAAAGTTGGTCGAAAAAAGAGTAAGTGTTCTGACACTCGAACTGGACACTCGAGTTGAGGTGATCGAGTGTAGTAGATGAACAGAAAAAGAGATGATATGCTTCTGTAAAAGAGAGAACAACTAGAGAGAAATGTTAGAGAGAGAGTGTATTTTGTGTGAATGAAAGGAGAGAGGCCCCTCCTCCTTTTATAGAGGAGGAAAAACAAAGGGGGAGCCTTTTCAAATTCAAAATTTGAACTTGGATTAAATCAAATCTTTTTGAATTAAATGGAAAAGATATTGCATTAAAGAAAGATTTAACCCATTTTTCGGATTAAATGTCTCCCCTTTCTCATCTTTTGGCAGTTATAGGCTTTGGAGGCATGTGAATAGGCATGAAGGCGCAACGCTCGAGCCTGACACTCGAGCAGGTTTGGTCGAGTGTCAGTCTGCCAAAAGCTGGCTGATGCTCGAGTGGGACACTCGACCAGGCGTGGTCGAGTGTTGTCCCATCTTGTCGGTTCCGACCCCACTTGTCCCATATGGGCCCCACTTTCCTGTAAAAGAGTACCAAAAACCTTCCAAGTGCATGTAAGACGAAATAGATGCAAGTAAAAATGAAAAATAGCAAATATATGTAATGAAGATATGGGAAAATTTAAATGTATATATAGAGGATACCTTTGGGATTGCCTCCCAACTGCGCTTGTTTATAGTCTCAAGTTCGACTTCCTCCTATTTATTGGAGAGGAGGCGGTTCATCGAGCAGAACCAAAGTTCCCTCGGGAATTGTTCTGTTGGCCAAGTAAGGCTTCACTCTATGACCGTTCACAGTGAATCCTTATCCATTGCTATTGGCTAAAGTAACTGCTCCATAGGGTAAAACTTGCAGAACTTTGAACGGACCAGACCACTTTGATCGCAATTTTCCGGGAAATAGCTTGAGTCTTGAGTTAAAGAGAAGTACTTGGTCACCAACTTTGATTGTTTTCCGCTGGATCTTTTTGTCGTGAGCTGCCTTTGTTTGATCCTTGTATGCTTTTGAGCTATCATACGCTTCAAGTCTGATTTCTTCAAGCTCATGTAGGTCCATCTGCCTCTTTTCTTGTGCTGTCTTGATATCGAAATTCAAGAGTTTGGTTGCCCAAATTGATTTGTACTCTAGCTCTACTGGTAAATGGCAGGATTTTCCATAAAGCAGTTGAAAAGGTGTGCGGCCAATAGGTGTTTTGAAAGCAGTCCTATAGGCCCAAAGAGTATCATCTAATTTGGCGGCCCAATCACGTTTTGACAGCCCAACTATCTTCATCAAAATCGATTTGATCTGTCTATTAGAGATCTCAACTTGTCCGCTGGTTTGAGGATGTTAAGGAGTTGCCACTTTGTGTTTAACCCCATGTTTCCTAAGCAAATTCTCGAAAACCTTGTTGACAAAGTGGGATCCTCCATCGCTGATCACAACTCTTGGCACACCAAATCTGGGAAATATAATCTGTTTGAAAAGCTTAAGTATCACTTTCGCATCGTTTGTAAGAGCTGCAATAGCTTCTACCCATTTAGAGACATAATCCACAACAACCAGAATGTAGCTGTTCCCTAAAGAAGGAGGCTTAAATGGTCCCATGAAATCGATTCCCCAACAGTCAAACACCTCTATATCCAAGATCGGACTCTACGGCATCTCATTCCTCTTGCTTATACTGCCCATTCTTTGACAGCAATCACATCTGGATATGAACTCTTGGCAGTCTTTGAAAATTGATGGCCACCATAACCCGGATTGAAGGATTTTCTGTGCTGTTTTGAATGCAGCAAAGTGTCCTCCATAAGTAGATCCATGACAGTGTTCTAATACTCCATTGACTTCCTCTTCTGATACACATCTTCTGAACAGTCCATCAGATCCTTGCTTGTAGAGATAAGGTTCATCCCAAAAATACTGCCTTACATCCTTGAAGAATTTCTTCCTTTGATGATAATTCAGGGATTTAGGCAGTTCTCCTCCGACCAAATAGTTTACCAAGTCGGCATACCATGGCAAGCACGTTCCCACAAACTTTGATCCGATCGAAAAACGTCTTCTTTGTCTGTGGGCTTGACACTCGAGCAGGTGATGCTCGAGTGTCATGGTCGAGTGTTCGGTGGAAAAACTCAATATTTGCTCTTCAGGCATAGAATCATTCATTGGAAGGGTTTCTTCAACCTGTATCCTTGATAAGTGATCAGCAACACCGTTTTCAATCCCTGGTTTATCGACTATCTCCATGTCGAATCCTTGCAGCAACAAAATCCATCTAAGCAGTCTAGGCTTGACATCCTTCTTTTTCATCAAGTATCTTAGAGCTGCATGATCAGTATGCACAATAACTTTTGATCCAACCAGATAGGACCTGAATTTCTCAAAGGCGAACACAACTGCAAGCAATTCCTTCTCTGTGGTGGCGTATTTCACTTGGGCTTCGTCTAGTGTTCTACTAGCATAGTAGATCACATTCAGTTTCCTATCTATCTTCTGTCCCAGAACTGCTCCAACAGCATAGTCACTAGCATCACACATTATCTCAAAAGGAAGATTCCAATCAGGTGCTTGGACTATTGGTGCTGTTATCAAGGCGTCTTTAAGTTCGAGAAAAGCTTTGAGGTATTCCTCGTCAAAGACGAAATCCGCCTCCTTGCAAAGGAGACGAGTCAAAGGCCTGGCAGTTTTTGAAAAATCTTTGATGAATCGGCTATAGAATCCTGCATGTCCCAAGAAACTCCTAATGTCTTTGACGGTTTTGGGCGGCTGCAACTGAACCATAACTTCTATCTTAGCTTTGTCGACTTCAATGCCATTCTCTGAAATCTTATGACCTAGAACGATCCCTTCTTTCACCATGAAGTGGCATTTCTCCCAGTTAAGCACTAGATCCGTCTCAACGCACCTGGATAGAACCCTGCACATGTTCGACAAACAAGAGGAGAAGGAAGAACCATAGACGGAAAAATCGTCCATGAACACTTCGACCATCTCCTCAATCAGATCCGAAAATATAGAAGTCATGCAACGTTGAAAAGTAGCAGGTGCATTACAAAGACCAAATGACGTTCTCCTATATGCAAATGTACCATAAGGGCAAGTAAAAGTTGTTTTTTCCTGATCATTTGGATGTATAGGGATTTGGAAAAATCCACTATATCCATCAAGGAAACAGTAATATGAATGATTAGCCAACCTTTCTAGCATTTGGTCGATGAATGGCAAAGGATAATGATCTTTTCTAGATGCAGAATTCAATTTCCTAAAATCAATGCACATCCTATATCCTGTGACAGTTCTAGTTGGAATCAAATCATCATTTTCATTTCTAATGACAGTGACCCCTCCCTTTTTAGGCACACAATGCATAGGAGATACCCATTTACTATCAGAGATAGGGTAAATTATATCAGCATCTAACAGTTTTAAAATTTCCTTTTTAACGATCTCCTTTAAATTCGGATTCAATCTCCTTTGAGGTTCCCTGCTATAATAAGATTCATTTTCAACGTGAATTTTGTGTGTGCACAAGTCGGGAGAGATCCCTTTAATGTCAGACAGTGAATATCCTAAAGCTTTTCTAAACCGTCTTAATTCAGAAAGCAACATGTCTAACTCATCATCACTCAATGCATTGTTTACTATTACTGGATAAGTAGAGTTAGATCCAAGAAATGCGTACCTGAGCCCGGAGGGGAGTGGTTTGAGTTCAACTTTCGGTGATTTGAGTTCCGACCAGTCATCATTGATCTGACATTCGACCTTAGTGTGGTCGAGTGTTGATTTTCATAGGCTAAATCGGGATGCTCGAGCTCTGCTTGCTCGAGTGTTGAGGTCGAGTGTAAGGTCTCGAACTGTTTTTCACTTTTCAGAGATTTACAAGAGTCCAACAAGCCTTTGTAGACCTCAGTTTCTTCGTATATGTATCCATCACAACCGTCTTTTATCAAAGCAGTACCAAGGTGATCTTTCTCTATCAATTCTCCAAATAGGTCCTTTGAAAGATCATCTATTTCTTGCACCACGAACAGCTGACCCTCAATGGTCGGTTTTCTCATTATGTCGCTGATGCTGAAAGTCATCTTGAAATCTTTCCCAAGGTTGAGTTCGATTTCTCCTTTTGGCACATTGATCACAGCTCCTGCAGTGGCTAAGAAGGGCCTACCAAACAGCAATGTGTCCTTTGGTTGTTCTCCCATATCTAGAACAACGAAATCCGTGGGGATTTATACTCCTCCAACCCGAACTAGTAAGTCTTCTAGAATTCCATGTGGAATCCTAACCGATCTGTCAGCTAGTACCAAGGATATCTTACAAGACTTGTATTTATCGAACCCTAATCTTTTGGCGACTGTTAGAGGCATTATGCTGATCGATGCCCCTAAATCACACAAGCAACTCCTGAATGTGAGAGGTCCAAGCGAGCATGGAATTGTGAACGTTCCTGGATCATCAAGCTTCTTAGGCACAACCTTTCTTTGTATAATAGCACTGACCTCATGAGTTAGCACAACCATCCCTTCGACTTCTTGTGTTCTGTATTTGACTGCATCTTTCAAAAACCTTTTATAAGGGGGCATTAGCATAAAGGCGTCCAGAATTGGTATTTTTACTTCAACGTCCCTCATCTGTTTTTCAAAGAGAGCTTTGTACTTGTCTGCAACATCCTTTTTGAATCTCTGTGGAAAAGGGAGCTGTGGTTTGAAAGGAGGTGGAGCAAACGGTTTTGGGTCTTTTTGTATGTCAGTTGTGTTTTTGGGCTGTGCTTCTGACACTCGAGCAGGTGGTGCTCGAGTGTGTTGGTCGAGTGTCATAGATTTTGGCTTTTCCGTGCTGATTTCTGTTTGTTCTTCAACCAAATCATCCTCCCCTTCTTGAAGGACACTGTCCTCAGTGTTCTCCGTCGGTTCAGCACGAATTAGCAATTCACGGCCACTACGGAGTGTAATGGCGTTGGCGTGATACTCCTTAGGGTTTTGAACAGCTTTTCCACGTAGCTGTCCGGTTTGTTTATTAGTTGATGAAGATCCTTGTTGATTCTCCACATATTTGAGACGGGCATTAAGAGTCTCAAACTTGCAGTTGGATTCATTATGTGAAGCATCGATCTTAGCATGTACTTAAGCAAATTTCCTTGTTAATTCGGAAGCGCTGGCTGTTTGTCCCTTTAGTATCTGCTGCAAGATGTCCATCACTTCAGGTGTTTGTTGTGGTGGTTGCGTGTTGTATCCAGGAGGTGGTTGGTGGTGTGTTTGCTGGTACTGTTGTTTTGGTATAAATGGTTTGGGTTGTGGTTGCGGGTGCGGTTTGGGTGGGTACACCTGGTCGTTTGGATTTGCCATTTGTGTGTCTGTAGGAGAGGTTGGGGTTGGGTTTGTAGATGTTGAATTGTCTGTAGTTGTTGTTTTGGTTTTGTACGAAATTGACCTCTTCAACTTCATCATCGTCTTCTTCAACCCGTTCTGATTCACCGACATGGTGTACTTGCTTATGGTGAGCTGAAAGTAGCTTGTCCAGTTTGTCTTGTATGGCTTTGAGCTCCTTTCTACTTGAGCTAAATTCTCCACTAATTCCCATCCATCATCGACATCCTTATTCAGAAAATTCCCATTGCTGGCTGTATCTAGCAACATACGTATTTTTGGAATCACGCCTCTGTAGAGAGTACTGAGAAGAGACTTAGTAGTGAAACCATGATGAGGACATTGTGATTGGTACATCTTGAATTGTTACCAAGCCTCAGAGAATGTTTCAGAATGGTTTTGCTTGAAACCAGAGATGGAATTTCGAAGTTTCGCAGTTCTGGAATTGGAGAAGAATTTGCCTAGAAACGCTTGTTTGCAGGCATCCCAAGATGTGATAGACCCTTGTGGCAAGTGTTTATCCCATAGATGTGCTTTGTCTCCAAGAGAGAAAGGAAACAATCACAATTTCAGAGCATCCTCACTAACCCCATTTATTTTTGTCAGACTGGTTAGTCTTTCAAATTCATCAAGATGATCTAGTGGGTCCTCAGAAGGTAAACCACGAAATTCACTGTTCTGAACCATGGAGATCATTCCACTCTTAATCTCAAAGTTATTGTTGGTGATGGCTGGTGGGACAATTCCATGGCGTTGAGTGTGGATACTGGGAGCATCACCGGCGCCAATGTGTCTAACTCTCCTAGGACGAGTTCCTAGTTCAGTCGCTTGTACTTGTTCTTCCATGTTCACCTGATCCGTGTATTCTTCGTTCAATCTGTTCCGTTGTTCTCGCAAGTATTCACGAGGCAAACGGTCTATTCTGTCAGAGTATGGGATGAGGTCTTCACTACCACGGGATCTGGTATTCATGCAAGTGATTTGTGTTGTCAGAAATAACACTCGAGCGGGTGGTGCTCGAGTGTAGTGATCGAGTGTTTCTGGGGTCTGCTCGAGCTCTCTGGAAACAGAAGAAAGATCAACGAGCTCGGGTTGTGTTGGTCGAGCTTGTTGATCGAGTGTACCTGAAAGCAAACAGAACCAGAAACGAGATTAGAATAATAGTATAATAAAACTTAGTCTCAGGAAAGTGATTTTCCTAATTGTAGCTAACTAGAACCCAGTTGGCAACGGCGCCAATTTGATAAAGACGTTTTTCACGGTGTTTTCTCAAATACCAAACTGTCTATCTAATCAATTGCAGTACAGTATGGTGTCAATCCACTGGGAGAGTAACTAGCAATTAAGATATAATCTACTTATCCTAATCTAAGCCAGATTCGGTTTAGCGAGTGGTGATCTATCCTATGTGTCAACGAAATTTTAAAACAAAATGCTAAAAACAAAACGAAGTATTAGAATGTAAAAACAGAGCATTTAAAAGTAAAGCAATAGTAAAACTAATAATGAAGTGCAACACGAAATCTCAACCTACAGTAGAGTATTAAAATCACGAAAGTTCAATAGAGGAAAAACGGGTTCTCGAGGTTTAGGATAAATGATTAGGGTATTCCTAGGGCTTCCAGACTTATCTATCAACCTATAGAGATGACCTCTAAGCAAGGAATCACAAAGTAATCACATTCGCTCTCGCGCAATGTGACCTCTCCTAAAAGACAACCTGACTTGACTCTCGCCCAACGATTGGAAATTCAAGAGGCTTTAAGTATGGACCTTACAAAGCCTAATAACACCCTAGACAATCAATCTCTTGAGCTAGGAAGATGCTATCTTAACTTAAGCATGTTCAAGTGATTCCCCAAACGCCTCTCGGGGGGGATTCACCAAGAGATCGAATTTCAATTGATCAGAAAGAAACAAGCATTAAGAACACTTAAATTAAAGAGATCTAAGATTTTAATTAAACATAAACAAGTCTGGAAATTCCTAAGTTTTCCCCTAATCTCACCCTTTCCTCAAGAACCCTAGACTAACTTACTCAGAATTCATGAAATAAAACATAGACTTAAAATCAAAAATCAATTGCATAGACTTAATAAAATCGTAAATGCCTTTGTAAATATAAGACTCGAAATTTTGCTAGAAAAGATTGTATATTAGAACTTGAAATTCTAGTACAATTTATAGATCAAAAGATCTTAAAGAAAAAGGAAAAATACTTAAAGAGAAAAAGGGAAAATTCCCTAGAAAGAAAAATGGGAAATTCCTTTAAAAAGTGAAAAGAAAATTTCCTTAAGAAAGAAAATAGAAAAAGCCTAGAAGATAATTGGGCTTGCACAAATGGGTCTTGATGGGCCTTTTTCACAGAGAAGCCCAAGAACTCAATCTTCGTCCAAAGTCTTAGTTCTGGTCCGCAAATCCACTCGACCAAGTGATGGTCGAGTGTCATGCTCGACTGTCAGAGACTGAAGTGCCAAATCTTTTAGTTCGCACCCTGAACTTCAACCTTAGGCCAGACGATTCCTCATTGGTCTTCTTGTAATCCGAAATACTCTGTGATAAGCCCCAAAAAGTACCTAAAAATCCCTTTTATGCAATGTATGCAATGCCCAACACTAATAATGCAAATTATGCTAAAAAGAACCTAAAACAATGATAACAATGCAAGTATGAATGCAAAACATGCTAAATAATGGTCCTAAAATGTGGTAAAATGCAGACACATCAGTCTTTTACCTTAAGTTAACACATCCCCAATTCCCAATCCGGAAGCATCACACTCTACTTCGAAAGTTTTCTCAAAATTTGGCAAAGCCAAAACCGGAGCCTTGGTGAGGCATGTATAGTTCGGAGATGGCTTTCTCTTGTGCTTCTCCCCATTTGAATGGAACATCTTTCTTGATCACGGCTGTGAGAGGAGCGGCTATGGTGCTAAAATCTTTGAAAAAGCAGCGGTAGAAGCTTGCCAAACCATAAAAACTCCTAACATGACCGGTGGTTGTAGACGTTGGCCATTCTTCAATAGCTTTGATCTTCTCTTGATCTACTCGAATTTCCTGTGAACTTATGACAAAGCCTAAAAACACAAGTTCATTAGTGGAAAAGGTGCACTTCCTAAGGTTCGCATAGAGGCTTTCTTGACGAAGAGTCTCTAGTACTTTCTTAAGATGCATTAAGTGATCAGACAAGCATGAATTGTAAGCAAGAATTTCATTAAAGTATACCACCACAAACTTACAGATGTAAGTCCTTAGGACTTAGTTCATGAGTCTCATGAATGTGCTTGGGGCGTTGGTGCGAACTTGATGATAACCACTCTTGAGATCTATCCAAAAGGCATCACAAGCCACTCACACAAACCTTGTTTGGTTTTGAAGGCAGTCTTCCACTCATCACCTTCCTTCATGCGAACTTGATGATAACCACTCTTGAGATCTATCTTGGAGAAGACGGTGGCTCCATGAAGTTCGTCTAGCATATCGTCTAAACGGGGAATGGTATGGCGGTACTTGATGGTGATGTTGTTGATTGCACGTCACTCAACACACATCCTCCATGACCTATCCTTCTTTGGCACGAGCAAGATCGGGATAACACATGGACTAAGGCTTTCACATATGTATTAGTTTTCCAATAGGTCTTGAACTTGACGCTCTAGTTCCTTAACTTCTTGTGGGTTGATGCGATAAACCGCATAGTTCGATAGTGCGAAACCGGGAATAAAGTCAATTTGGTGTTCTATACCTCGGATTTGTTGTAAGTCAGCTGGTGTTTCTTCTGGAAACACATCTTTAAATTTCTCCAAGAGCTCACGGACCCTTGGTGGTATTATGTACAAAACATCTCAAGGCACACACTCTCTTTGAAGAGCATTAGTAGCACGGTTTGCTTGGCACACATGATTTTTTCTATAACACTTGGAGTCACAAAGAGAGAAGGTTTACTTACCTTGGTGGACCGAACCATCTTTAGCTGAAGCTCATGCACTTGAACTGGTATTAGAGGCGCAAAGCTATACTTGCGCTTGTCATGCACGAACGAGTAGAAGGTTGTGCGGCCGTTGTGTAGAGCCTCTTTGTGAAACTGCCACGGCCTGCCAAGTAGGAGATGCTCAGCTTGCATTGGAGCTACATCATATAATGCATGGTCTTGGTAGGTTCCAATACTAAAAGGCACGGTCACTTGCTCGGAGACATTGATCTCCACCTTGTCGTTGAGCCATCTCAAGCAGTACGGCCTCGGGTGCTTGGTGGTGGTGAGTCCTAGTTTCTCAACCAAGGACTTGCTAGCTACGTTAGTACAAGCACCACTATCTATAATAAGACTACATACCTTGCCGCTTATGGTACATCTCGAGTGGAAGATGTTTTCTCTTTGTGAGGTATCGTCCGGCATGACCATAGAGTTCAGGACGCGGCGAACTACATGGAATTACCCTACGTCCGGATATGCTACAGTCTCCTCAGCCTCTCCTACTGCTCCATCTCATCCTCATCTTGTGATTCATATTCTCCGCCATTTGTGACAATCATTACCCTTCGGTTCAGACATTCTCTAGCCATATGTTCGCGATCCTGACACTTGAAACACACAATGTCACGAGTTTTAGAAGTATTTGGAGCTTTACTAACCTCATGTGTTTGATTCTTGGCGGATCCTTGATCAGTTCTCTTATGACGAGTCTCGGTCTCAATATTTTTGCCCTAGTCTTGTGATCTCGGGGTGGGTGCGTTCCAGGGGGTGTTATACTTAGGGTGACTGGGCGCGGCCGTCTTCCTCTTTATGTGTTTTTCAGCTTGTATGGCGAAGTGCAATAACTCCCCCAACTCGTGATACGGCTGTCTTTCTACCTTCTTAGTTATGCGGTCTTGCAGACCATCTAAGAATTCAGCCATGATAAACTCCTCCGGTTCTTCGGTTTCTAGCCGATTCTTCAAGATTTCAAACTCTTCAAAGCAGTCCTCCATGAACATATTTCTCTGCACCAACTTACGAATCCTTTTTTGTAAGTCTCCATGGAAATATGGAGGCACATAGCTTCTCCTCAAGTTAAATTATATCGCTTCCCATGTGGTAACTTGGTTGTAGTGATGGTGTCTTCGTTCGGCCAGGTCACGATCCCACTAGGACAAGGAGTTGTCTGTGAGTTGAGCAACAGCAAAGCTCATTCTTTTGTGGTCATTATAATGGTAGCACTTAAAGATGTACTCCATTATTTTCTCCCAATTGAGGTATGCTTCCGGGTCAACCTTACCGGCAAATGTTGATGCGGTAAGCTTTGAGTCGATGTTGGTGTGTACTGGATCGTCCCGCTCGCGTCCACGGTTATGTAGGTCTCTCCCTCGTGGGATACGACGCCTAGGTGGTAGGTAATCCGGGTCCGGACCAAAATCTCCCTCCCGGTAAGCGTTCAAGTTATCGTTTTGGGAGTGTAGGGACACACGAGTGTTAGCAGGTCTCGGCTCCAAGCGATCCATACGCGTGTTGATGGCTCAAAGCTGTGCTTGGAGTTGATCAAATGTTTCAGCTAGGTTCGGGATCTCGGCTGGGTTTTCCATACTCCTACACACAAAAATAAGTAGTTATCCCTTTTTTAAAAAAAATATGGAAAAATGTAAAAATGGAAAATATGAAAATTGGCAAGAAAGACTTGAGGAAATAACACAATTCTTTACACCCTACATGAGTTTTGAGATTAAACACTAGATTTCTTTGTCTTCTATGATTGAAAGCTAAGAACCCTAGCCGCCACGAGTAAGTTATAGTTTAGATCTAAGCAAACAATGGTTAATTCACTCGAGAATCAAATCTAACAACCTATGCGAGAGTGATGATAGTTTTTAAAATAGATAAAACAAAAGCAAAGATAGATACAACCTTCTAAGAAATATTTGGCTCTCAGACCAAAATGATACACGCCTCAAAGATGCTTCTCTAACGTTGATGGGAATGGGTTCTTAATCAAGGGAACCAAGTGTACTTTCTTGATAAGAATAAGGGGTGTGGCGGAATAGGGTGGTTTGAGGAGTGATGCACAAGCAGAGTGGCCGGCTTCTTGATACACTCAAACACATTCTAGATCAAAGGGAATCCTCTCGAGATCGTGTAGTGTGATTTAAGTCTCTAGACAAGCGGCTAAACTTGCTAACAACTAGGGTTTCTTTAGAATAAGTTTTGTTCTTTATTGATACCAAAGTTGGTTTTTTACACGGCTGCAAGGGAACTTTATAAATGGTCCTATCAGCTGGCCCTTATGCCGACTCACTCAAAGAAAAGTAAAATATGGGTCAGAGCCCATTAACAAACAAGAAACAAAAAAAATGACAATTACTAACTTAGAGTTTGGTGCCTTATTAAACGAAAATAAAAGTCTTAAAAGTCTATGGACTCTAAGATTTTCTAGCCTAAGGTGTCGGAGTCATTGGGCTTGGTGGTCTTGCAAAAACATTTATATTAAACATAAAACATATCTTGTTGGGCGCGAGAAAGGGTCAAGTCTTGTTGGTTGCTTCCAGCTCGGGTCTTGTCGGTTCTTGGTCCTCTTGATCAGCTTTTAGAGGGTCTTGAATGTCTTGGTTATCCTCTTGACGTGTTGCTCGGTCTTGAAATGTGTTCTTGATCTTCTCCGCACTCTTCGAAGAAGTTTCAATGTCGTTCTTGGAGCGTCCCGGTGAGGGAGGTCATCTTCCTTGTTCAAGATGTCAGCTACAACTTCTCCTAATTGTTCCCTAAGCTTGTGTCTCCTAGCCTCTAATCATTACTCTGTCTAATTCAATTGGCTTGATGCCCTAATCAGATTATGAACTTTCAAGAGAAAAGCACCACCACCAATACTATGGACGAAGATGCAAGGGCCTGTACAGGCCCATAAAGCATTCAAGACCCCGATAATGCGTCCAATGTTCGGAAGGTAACCCTTAAAGCGAGCAAAGATGTACTCCTTCAACTTATCTTGAACTCTATGGAGGTCAGAATACGGAATTGATACAAACGGAACTACGGAGTTGTCTAAAGATGGATAAGCAACACTGTCAAGCTTAGTTGACTCAGTGAAGATAGTTGACCAAGGCTTCACCACAGAGGGAGCCGGATCAAGAGGCTGAGGTAAATCGGGAGTTGAAGCAGGAGCTGAGGAACCGGGAGGTTGCACAACGGTCGAGTACGGGACTGGATCTTGGCTCGGAGGAGGCTCAGAAGAGGGAGCAGGAGCCGGCGAGGATGCGTTGGCATCGGAGGAGGCATGAGCTGGGGAGACATCACAAACTGAGCAAGTATGGGAGGAGGAATGAGAGGAGATGAGCGCACCTACTTGTTCGGGCGAGCACAGTGGTTCTTCGGCTAAGGGAAGAGAGGCTTTAGAGCTTTTTTCCGGCGACGGGTCATGAGGCTTCTCTCGGCGACGAAGGAAATTTAGGGCACGGGAAATCACCAATTGTCGCACTTTACCTTCTCTATCGTCACGTCAGCTTCTTCAGGTTTAACCTGTTGCGTGTTGGCCAACTTCTTATTACTTTCATTCAAATGTTCATTTTTATCATATGACAATTATATACCAGAAATTGTATTTATTTGGTAATAGTTGACTTATTGTAAGTCATCCGAAAAAGGAATAGTTACTTTATAATTTTCCGAAGATTGCCAACCCTCTCCACAAAAACCACATTCGTACAACAACAATGATCTTAACGAATACTTAATCATCATAAATAATAATTGAACCATGATAATTAAAAAGAAGGAAAGAATAAGAGCAAACATATCACATCAATACCTTAAACCTGCTCCTTTAAAATTTTATTTAACTTTCACGATAGCAAGTTCTTAGAGTTCTTGACACAACATTTATAAGCTTTTCATCTGATATTTGTATATTAGAAGAAGGCCAAGCTTCTGATTCTGATTCTGCGTTTGCGTCTGAATGGCTACTCCTACCGCAAATCTTTACGATTTGGACACCAATATCTTTAGCAAGCTTTTCAGCACCATGTTTAGAGAGAATGATGTCAAAACAAATGTGTCTACCAAAGGCGGTTTTATTACCCAAACCTTCGTACAAACATACGTGAGCTTTAGCCAACCTGTTCACATCCATCGTCGCTAATAATCCGTCGCTATACATCTCTTTTGCTCCTGCATTTTATCAAACAAATTGTTCAATAAATCAATATATATGTGAATAAAGTCAGCATCTTATTAGCTGTCTTTTGTCTCTCTGTTGAATGGACCACCCGTGAACTACGCAGTACTTATTGTTTCTAGCTATATATGTATATATTATTAACATTATTCTTGGACAGTTACTTAGGTTTGGATTCATATTCGTTATGGTTTAATTTACCTTTGAGATAGGCCAAGGTTGAAGTAGAGCTACGGTGAAAGAAGTCAGGACCAGTGATTAGAGCAGGACATATTGTTGCAAGCTTTAATCCATTTGTTTCTGAGATTCTCCATGCAGCTTTCTCAGCTCTCAGTTTTCCAAGTGCATACCAAAGCTGTCGAATTTGTATAAAGTCCTCGATGTTAACTATTGCATTTTTATAAATTTTGAATCTAGAGCTTATATGAAAATTATGATTAGTTTTGTTTACCTCGTTATCAATGCAAAGTTGTTCATCGCTCCAGCTTTCTTCGTTGATAAAAGAGTGATCAAAATTGTTTAAGGAATTGTTTTGCCAAGCACAGGCTAAGAGTGATGATGTGAAGACACATTTCCTCACTGACCCTGTTCTTGTACATGCTTCAATTACATTCTCGCTCACTTTTGCTTCTAATTCCGCCATTGATTTCTACAAACCAAACAAAAAAAAGTAACAATGAAACTAAGATTAAATATACATTATTATACCGTAAGAATAAATTTTGTTAAAGGCAGATTGAAAAAACGATAAAACAAAAAAATGATTTGATGATGACATGAGTTAGATGTATATTGCTGAATCAATGTTCTAGACCAATCGCATCGTATTCAAACAACTACACAATGCTCCTTTTCTAGATAGCTGTCACTGTCAGTAGGTAGACAAAATCTCTTTATGTAGTTCACAATCACTCTCTAATTAATAAAAACTTACGAGTATAAAAGTTCAACAATGCTAATTAAGTACTAAATGATTAGGTGGTTGATGATAAATTGGTCAAATGTCAACAACAAAACTGGAGAAATCATTCAAATCTCAATATAAAGTGGACTCTTTCAGTGTCATTTGGTTGAGGATGATTTTGTTTTTCATATTTTTCAACCGAGACCAAACAATCAAAGAGACAGAAAAGATACGCAAAATCTATGTTTTGGAAGAAAAAAGTACTCAGGGCGTCGAAATTTAGGGTTGAGAATATGAATCACTCACTCAGAAAGAACCAAGTACTTACTAAGTACCAACCTCAACTCATTAACGAAAAGCTAATAAGTGTTTTAGAAACAAAACTATTCAGACATAAATTATAAATCTGTCACATTATTAAAGTAAGGACATGAACTTGAAATCAGAATGTAAGTAAATCATTGTACATGCACAATGTGGACACATTGGTAAAGAGGAAGAGATGAAACAGAAACATACCGAATATCCAGAGATTCCAGCAGGATCTACAAACGCAGTTGTGTGGAAAAACGCCAGCACAACCATCAAACGCTTTAATTAGAACTCTCCATATCTGTTAGTCGAGAAACTACTGAAGTAATCATATCGTTAAACGACGCCGTTTCCATCTCGCTCACTTTTTCTTTATCCTCTGCATTTTCAATGTTTGTGATTTAAGAACAAAATCAACGTTTCTAATTCGAAATTATATTGAACTACTTGCATAATCTCTACTTAAGAATATCTTCGAATCACATAAACACTATAGAGTTCTTGATGTACCAAAGAATGCAAAACACTAATTTCTTAATCATTACAACGTCAATCCCTAGAATATAAACGGATTTGAGTGATTTCAAATTCGAATTCAAAGAATTATAACTGGAGAATCGACTACAATTCTTACAGAGTAACCATGGACAAGGAGGCGCTTAACAACGGCGCGGTCGAGGTAAGAAACACCGCCAGTAACAAAAACCAATATGTTACCGAAATCAGAATCGAGATCCATGGTAATTCTGGATTTAGCAGCATGAGAGCCACCAAATCCCTCGTCGTCTCTCATTCTCTGAACAACAGCGCAAATGAAATCCTTAAACTCAGACGAGAACTTAATGGACGCATGAACAATCGTCATAGTCGTTGGAAGTAGAAAAAAACCAACTAATGAATTAATACGAGTATGAGATGTTCTCATATTTTTTCAATGTCTTCAGAGAAATATATTAGATCACTAAGGATAGAGAGAATGAAGAAGAAGATATATAGGGAGAAAGAAAGACACATCAAAGACTCTCTCCTGATCTTTCCAAGAAAGACAACTGTTGCCAAGATTTTAATTTTATTTTTATACTACCCGTCTATGTTTGTTATAATTACTTACTTAGACTAGTTAACATGGTCATAAAAAAGGTGTTAATAAATTTTCTCAACTCTTGAAAAAAAAAGAGTTACAATGGTTTGTTCAAAGTCTTGTTGGCATCAACAGCGTGAAACTTTATCAACTTCGTTAAATGGTGAAAACATGACACGTGTCACGTTTTCATTGGTTACCATTTTTTGTTTTTTTTTTTAATTATAAATATGTTTAACACGTGTCATTTTCTTATTATTACTGAATAAACATATTTTTTTCACCTCAATCATTTGAGAACAATTATGTTATAAAATATATAATATAATTTTATAAAATCTATACCAAAATTTATTATTTTTCATTTTCTATAATTTGAGACTAGTTTCACTCAATTCGAACTCAAAATTTTCTATAAATAGGGAGTCATTCTTGCTTTCATATACCACTATTAGAAATCTCATCTCACAACAAAATATATCTATGGATCCAAACAATAATCCCTCTCAAAATTCTTCTAACTATCATTTTAACTACCAAATCCCTACCAATTATCAGCTTCAAAATCGATCTTCCAACCAACTCCAAAACGTACCAAACTATGGTATCCACCAAACTTTTTTATGCCATCTGCTGTTCCAAATTATCATCCATATTATGGATCTATGATGTCATATCCATCCTAAGCAACCCATAATTAATGAGTTTATTAGTTATGTGTTTTATTGTTCGCTTATTTAAATTATGTGTGTTTTATTGTTTGCTTATGTGTTTTATTAATTGTATCGAATATGTATGTTAAATTTTAATATTTTTCTTTTTTTTAAATGACTCTTTCTATCTAAATTTTTTATTATTTATAAGAACTATTTTATACATAAAAATATAAAATAAATTAGTGTGGGGTATGGTGTTGAATTTTTTTAAAACAAAACCATTGTAGAGAAGAACAATTGTATGAGTGTTGAATTTTGAGGTGGAAGAGAGAAATGATGATTTGGAAGAAACAGTTCAACACCTTACCCCACTATTTTTATTTAAATAATATAACAATTATTGATTAAAATTATATTAAAAACAATTAATAACCTTTATATCATATTATTAATTTATTTTTAAAGCAATAAATGAAAATCAAAATAATCAATATAAATTAAGTAGAATCACATTTTTCGTGAAAATTATAAAAATTAAAGTTACAATACAATACATTAAATAAACACACAACACAACCGACAAAATACACATAAATTTTTTTTTTTTGATAAAGAAAATGCACATAAATTAACTCACAAACAAGAAACTCAACTCACATAATAAAACACTTAAATCAAACAAACGGAAATTAAGTTCTCTTTAGTCACGAATCTGTCCAAACTTTGCCTATATATGTTTGACTAGATCAGCTTGCAATTGGTGGTGTGCACTTGAATCGCGCAACTCAGATCTAGCACGAACATGATTTGCAAATATAGGTAGTATCTCAGTCGAGAATGGTTGCGGTGTGCTAGACCTACTTACCTCATATTGATCATAATCAGTCAAATATTGCATATACGTATCTCGTTCATCCTCAACAATCATATTATGCAATATGATACATGACTTCATGATAAGAGCCAAATCGGCTATGTCCCACATACGAGATGGTTCGCATATGCTTTTGAATCGAACATGCAGCACTCCAAATGCACGTTCGATGTCATTCCGACATCCCTCTTGCCGTTGTGCAAATAATTTGTCTGGTTCACTTTGAGGAAGTCTAATAGATTTGACAAAAGTCGGATAAGAGGGGTAAATACCGTCAGATATATAGTATGTCATATCATACGGACGCTGGTTCACAAAGAACTTCACTCTTGGAGTATTTCCTTGTTCAACATCATCGAACACCGGTGAACGATCTAAAACATTTATATCGTTCAATGTGCCCGGACATCCAAAAAAGGCATGCCAAATCCATAGATCATGAGATACAACCACTTCAAGTATAATAGTGGTAGTTCCCTTATCTCCTCGGGTAAATTGACCTGCCCACGCTGTGGGAAAATTTTTCCATTCCCAGTGCATGCAATCAATACTCCCAATCATCTCCGGGAATCCTCGTTTTTCACTAACTTCCAGTATTCTTTGCAGGTCATCCTGGGTTGGGGCTCTGAGATACACTCCCTCATACAACCGTATGATTCCTTTACAAAATCTACGCAAACACTCCAATGCTGTAGTACCTCTTATTTTGATGTATTCATCGACCACGTCGGCCGCCATAACATATGCTAACATTCGCATAGCTGTGGTACGTTTCACCAATGGAGAAATACCTTCTTTGTTGGCTCCATCAACTCTTTGGGTGAAGTAGTTATTTGTGCTTGATAGGTCCCCAACAATCCAAAGGAAAACATGTTTTCTCATCTGGAATCGTCGACGAAACATTGCATCACCATATGTTGGTTGATTGGAAAAGTAGTCGTCAATCAGTCTCTGGTTTTCCGCTACATGATCTCTCTTGTAGTATTTCCTCTTGTTACGAGCTGTATAATCCACCTCAATTTTGTTCCGACGCTCCCTAAACCGGTTGACAACATAGCCTTGTTCGATTTCAGATTGCCTTTTGTAAGCTTCAATATCAAATGGAAAGTCTAATGGATCCATTGATATGTTTTTAGTAAGATGAGATGGTTATGTTGTATTAATGGAAGAAGGAGTTCTCATTTATAGAAAAATGAGTGGTTGAAATCAACGGACTCCAACACACAATCGAATATAGGTAATAAATAGATAGGACATTACACTGATAGACACTTGCCACACGTTATTAAAGCAGACATTGACAAAATACTACAGACACTGGACATACGTTATTAAAGCAGACATTGACAAATTACTACAGACATTGGACACACATTACTAAAGCAGACATTGACAAAATAATGTCTTCGTTAACCATTTCCAAGGCTGCGCCCTTACCTTTCTTTTTACCCTTTTTTTTAGCTGCATCTCTCCCCATCGGACGAGCAATAGATCCCACCGAGTTGGAGTCACTTGCATCACTCTCGCGGGCTCTCTTAGATCCATTGCTTTCAGAACCAGTATTTCCTCCTACCTGACTACCATGACGTGGTTGATCACGGATAGCGAGCCATTTTGACATTAAATTAAAATGTCAATTCCCATCGCTTGAATATAATTCATGCGCTTTCGCCAGTACATCATTCTCCGACCACCCACTTTTTTGCATACGCTTAGCGTTATCATAAGCGCCAATCCACTTGCCCAATATTTTGTTGATGTAATTGTAATGATTTCTGTACGAAGCTCCATCACGCGGAGGATCAAACAAGCAATGCTCATTACAGTACGCCGCAATTTTACCCTAATACGCTTCACTTTTTTGGTTTCTGCCAACAATACTGTTTGTTCCATATTTAATCCACCCACTAATTAGGACCAAATTTTGGGTAGTGGTCCATTTGGGGTTTCTCCGGCGAGCGTGAGATGAATCCTTTGCATTTGGAGTGACTTCATTAGCATCGCTTATGCCACCAAGAGCGAGTTGAGTAGAAAATTCGGGAAACTCAGGTGCTTCAACATTTGAAACATTTTCATTACCGGTTGGAGTAGAATAGTAAGGAGGTGGTGGAGATGGATATGGCATCATCGATCCATAATATGGTGGATAGTTTGGAACTGCTGATGACATGTAAAAATTTGGTAAAAACCCATAATTTGGTATATTATGGGGTTGGTTGGAAGGCTGATTTTGGTAATTGTTGGGGTTTGGACAGTTAAAAGGGTAATTAGAAGAATTTTGGGTGTGAAAAAAGGTTATTGTTGGGATCCATTTAGCTTAAAAAAAATGTTTGAATCTATGAACAAGACTTTATCAAAGACTAGATGAAAATTTATAGTAGAAAATTTTGTTTTTTTTTTTGTGTCCGAATCCAATGAAAGAAATTTGTATTTATAGAGAAAAAAACGATGAATTTTGGTATAAAAATTAAAAATAAAATAATGATGTGATATGAAATAATTGAGTTTGAATTATTGAGTTGGATGAAAATCTCTTCCACCAATTAAATCCACTCACATATGCTTCTTTTTTAAAGTCACTCACGCATTGTAACATTTTTGTATTTATTTTTTTTCCTTTTTTCTGACCAATTAAATGCTACAAATTGCCAACATGTTAGTTTATCAACCCATTGATAATTTTCAACTAAAAGTTTGTGAGGTCACTATACACATGCTCATTGCATATGTTCAACTGTTGATAAACAATTATCAACAGGTTCATTGTATATGGTCTTATATATCACTCGACACTTTATCAATTTTAAGTTTCTATGTTTTTCTATATAATATTTAACATTTTAAAATTATTTTACAAAAAAATGCCTTCTCTACAAAAAAATAAATACTTTCTACAAAAAAATGTATACATTTATTTTTACCAACGTGTAAAACATTCTATAATGAGCAAAAAGTCTTACCATTGACTTATTTAACTATCCGGTTTATCTGGAACTAAATTATGTATTTTTACCATTGTCTGGGTTAAAATTATAGTTTATTAGAGTATGTAGGAAATGAGTAAATATGATTCAAATGCAAGTTTAATTACAGTTTTCTTTTGTAATTTTGTTTTACATTTTTTTTGAATCGAAATAGTGTTATTGTAAACCAGAAAATGAGATATGTTAAAAACCAATGACATCGTTAAAATAAAACAAATGAATATAAATAGACAATAGTAGTGGAATTATATTAGAATTGTTGCGCCTGTATTACATTGACCGGCTGATTTTGCATCTACTTGGTTCCTACCCATCATTATTGGTCAAATTAGATGACAAAAACGACTCCTAATTGGATTAAGAAAAGACTGATCTAAATTGGTGCTCCTTAACTGTTGGAGATAGATCTAATTTTTATTCGGTCCACAAAAAGCAATTGGTTTTAAGGCATTATTTCGGTAAATCAACTAGCAATTCAAACAAGTTATATTTTCAGCAACGTAATAACTCGTCAAGTGTTTTTGTTGGCAAGTTATTATAGTCTAAAAAGAAAAAAAATCGACAGATGTATTAATCGAAAGAGAAATGAAAATATTCTTGATCTTATTCGGAATATTCCCGATAATCTCGAAAAAATCTTTTAAAATAACCTCAAATCTAAAACTGAATGTAATATCTCTATCTTAAAGTAGCTTAAAAGCAACTCTATACACTATAAATAGGGAGAAATGTCTCTACAAAGAGACCACATTTTCAGAACCTACATACAAGCAATACAAAGTAATTCGGAATTTATATCCTTTAATTTTTCTCTTTGTTACTAATTAAAACAGAGCTCTTACCCATCTTTCCTCTTGAAACAAAGAGTTGAATCTAAAACCTAAGTGTTAGATCCTAGTCGAACAATTGGTACCGTCTGTGGTGAACACATCGAAACATTTCTTAACGAAACACCATAGACGAAAATTTTCATGAGCAATGCCTGGAAGAAACTCGATTGAAAGGCTAGTCATCGCTCAATCTCGTAACCCAATTGGTCAGCCTCAAATAACAAGTCCCAACCTGACGCGAGAACAGCAACGGGAGGAACATATAAACTGGGGAGTTCTGCTAGGATGGAGGCTACAGAGCAAAGGTGTAATGAACACGTTGACTGATTTGAGCAAAGAGCCAAGATATATGATACATATTAGCATGCATCTACTAATAGAAGTCGAGCAGATGCACTTTTCAGTATACAGAGAAATTTGTTCAACAGTACGCCGAGTTCTCACATAGCAAATCCACAAGAGCCAGGTTTAGCCCATATGCCCCCAACAACTCCCAGCAACGATAGACACCACAACCGTCTTTACAATGATAAATGAGGTATATTCGGAGTTTCATCGAGCAACTAGCATGGCGCCACAAATTGGAAGAATCCTTGCTCAAGCGATAAACTCTTGATTCTCGCAGCATTTAAGGATCTCGGTAAGTCGTGGGTCTAGACTCCATTGTCCTTTGTACGACTGGAAAACTGACTCGTTGTAATTCATAAGCGTCTTCAACTAATTATAGTCTCGACCAGGAAGATACCGCGTATTGCCAGGTCTTTGTAGATAATCTAACTGGCGATGCACTCATTTTGTTTACCAAATTATTCATGAAGCATTATGCTATCTTTGTTAATCAAGATACTTCCACAGCGGAGCTATTCTCACTAAGGCAAGGAAGCGATGAGATCCTGAACTTGTATCACAGCCGTTTCAGGAAAATCATTACTAAAGCTAAAGTCAATGATTACATCGCAATCGAAGCTTTGCTTATTGGAGTGGTTTACGATGGATTACTTCAAAGAGATCTCTTTGTAAACCAACCAATTACATTATCAGATTCCCGCATCTCACAAACCAAATACAAGAAAGAGCAGAAAATATTATTCGGGATCCAGAAATTCCCAAAAGTCCTTGAGCCAAAGGAATCAGTGAGGAATGTGAGGAGCCGAGGTAGCATTACAACAAGGGAAAATGATGAATGAATACAACTTTCCAAGTCAGTAGTGCACCTAGGCAAAGGCAAAACAAACATGGGACAAAATATGGAATAATACATACAACTGTGATGAGTTCTGTTGTTTCCATAACCTAGCGGGACATCCAACTTCCAAGTGCAAACATCTACAAGAGCTCTTTGCTGAAAAAACCAGCAGAGAAGAAGTTATCATTTCCGAGGAAAAAACGCAGTGATTCTGAGCTCAAAAGCAAAAAGAAACAGAACTACGAGATGCAAGCCACAACTCGGAAGATCAAGAAAAAACCAAGAAAATTGATCAGAAATGAGCACAAAACAAAATAATTCTTCTCGAGTTGGAACAAGCTCGAATGGACGTACACGACATTATTGGTAAATTGCAATCTTGAGATGATATGATCTGGTCAATAAAAAAGCATGAGCGAAAGGTGGTAGTCGCAATCAGTAGTAAGCTTAACCCCAAAAATAAACCTCATCAACCAAAATTTTTTGAAGTCTTCTTCGAAGAAGAAAAGTTAACTGATCTAGCTTTCCCGCACAATGACCCTCAAGTGGGTAAGCTTTGAGTCGTTGATTGTAATGTATCACAGATTCTTATAGAAAATGGGAGTTCAATGAATTTGATCTTCAACGAAACACTGGACAAAATGACACTTCCAGAAATCATGTTGAAACTAATTGATAGGATTCTAACGGCTTTCGATGGAAGTTCGATAAATGCCATAGGAATCAGTAAGTTTTCGATCTCAATTGCAGGAATGACAATATGAATCAAGTTCTTAGTGACTCACAAGTCGCCGTTATATAACATCATTCTTGGAACTCCCTGGATACACTCCATAAGGGTTACTCCATCAAGCTACCATCAGTGCGTCAAGATACCAAACGACAAAGGAATCTATACTCTTTGCGGAGATCAAAAGATGTGAAACAGCAAAGGAGCTGTGGGAGACATTGAAAAAAGTCTACGATAATGTGTCAAACTTGACTAGGGTCTTTGAGCTCAAGAAATCGCTTGCGGGTTTATATCAAGAGGAGATGGAGTTTACCGAATATTTTGGTAAATTTAGGTCATTGTGGGCTGAACTTGACATGTTGAGACCAATGAATATGGATCCAAAAGTCATTCGGGAAAGGAATAAGGAGGATAAAGGCTTCGGACTTATAATGAATCTCAATCCGTGCTACAAAGACCTTGTGAAGCATATCCTAAGGAGTGCAGCCAATACTCATATCCTTCCAAGTCTTGAAGAAGTTTGCTCCCAAATCCAGAAGGAGCAAGGATCAACCGAGCTGTTTGAAGGAAAGGAAATCTCATTTCGGCAAATAAGGCTTATGGGAAGGCGGAGGATCGGAGGAGATTGATATGCGATCATTGTAAGAAGAAGGGCAATACCAAAGACAAGTGTTGGTTACTCCATCCTCACCTCAAGCCCGCCAAATTCAAAGACTCAAGAGCAAATCTCTCACAAGACTCCTCCGATGACAGCTCCCTAGGACCATCCCTCGGACCGAGCACGAGCTCTCTATCTGGACCATCCAATCCAGTCACCGCGGCTTCATCATCCTTTCAAAGTGATGTAATCAACAAGTCTGATATCGAGGCCCTCATAAACTCCCTAAAATCACTTAGGGACTTTGGTATTTGTTTCTACTCTCAAAGTCTCTTTGAGCCAATTATTGTTGATTCGGGAGCTTCTCATCATATGATAAGTGATAGGAAGTTAATGAGCAACATAGAAACGGCTTTAGGGAGTGTGGTTATTGCTAATGGTGCTAAGATATCGGTTAGTTGAGTAGGGAACCTAGTTCTATTCAATAAAAAGACTAGAGCCTTCTTTATGCTGAATTTTACCTCGAACCTTTTGTCGGTTAGAAAGGCTGTGAGGGACTTATATTGCTATATGATTTTTGGCCCTAATGACGTTAAGTTTCAGGATATTAAGACGGGGAGCTTGATCGGACAAGGGAGAGTACAAGACGGACTCTATATTCTCGAAGACACTAAGCTTATTTCTCGTTTTTGCGGTTCTAGTGTAGTTTCAAATTTGTGTGTTAGTGACTCTAATGACCCTATTTGGCATGTCAGGGCTGGCCACCCCCTCATTTTAGAGCCTTGAAACTCATGTTGCCTCAGATAGCTTTGGATTATTTTGAATGTGAAGCATGCATATTGGGAAAGCATTGCAAAACGGTTAACTCATCATCATCATCTATACTATTTATAAAAATTGTTTTGACTTAGTGCATTCCGATGTGTGGACTTCTCCGTGCATATCTAGGAACAATCATAGATATTTTGTCACATTCATTGATGAGAAATCAAAGTATACATGGATAACCTTGCTTCCATCAAAAGATCGTGTCTTTGATGCCTTCAAAAATTTTGAATCTTATATATCTAATCATTTTAAATCGAAATTGAAGTTACTTAGAACAGATAACGGAGGTGAATATAAGTAAGGCATTTCAAGAGCACATAACAAACCGCAGAATACTACATCAAACCAGCTGCCCTTATAATCCCCAACAAAATGGAATAGCCGAGCGGAAAAACCACCACTTGATGGAGGTTACCCGATCTCTCATGTTTTACATGAATGTCTCAAAGAAGTTTTGGGGAGATGCGGTTATGAATGCCTGCTACTTGATCAATCGGACACCTACTAGAGTCCTACATGATGTATCCCCATTCAAAGTACTAAACAAAACCGAACCCTCTATAGGTCACTTACGTGTGTTTGGTTGTGTATGTTTTGTTCTAGTACACGGGGAGCTTAGGAACAAGCTTGCAGCCAAGAGCAAGAAGTGTATGTTTCTAGGGTATTCAGCCACTCAAAAGGGCTACAAGTGCTATGACCCGGATAACCGAAGATTTCATGTATCTCGGGATGTGAAATTCCTCGAGACTCGGCCGTTCTATGGAGACAAAAATTGTCAGGAGCTCAAGGATTTATCGGACATCTCCATGGATAGAGCATCCAGCCTTAATTTCTTATTGGATCATTTGGGTATTGGGACAGAACTGCGGGATCCCTCGGCTCCGAATCCAAATGCGGATCAAGGCCTGTCTTCTTAGGATGCTTTTCTGCCGGACGCATCCTCCCTAGGTATGCCTTCCCAAGATGTACACAGCCTATTTCATCACCCAACATACAGCCGCATGATCATGTGCAATCCGATGACTTGAAAATTTTGAAGACTTCCGAGACAGTCACGACCGTCAATCCTGCCGCGATCATGGATCCAACCGTGTATACCGATCCGACTGTTACACAAGGAACATGTGTCTCCACCCAAGATCCTCCACCACTTCGAAGAAGTTCCCGTCTCCGAAAGGATCCTAGGACCTACTACTACGCTCATGCCGTGAACAATCTGAAGCAAGCGGTCTTCTCTATTGATTATTTACCTCCTATGTTTCATGTTTTTCTTGTAAACATTGAGATGGGACAGGTCCCCAAGAAATTTGAGGAAGCTAATCAAAGCACGGAGTGGATGGATGCTGTTGAGAATGAAGCTAAGGCTATGGAGACGAATAGGATTCCATAAATCATGTTGAAACTAACTGATAGGATTCTAACAGCTTTCGATGGAAGTTCGATAAATGCCATAGGAATAGGTACGTTTTCGATCTCAATTGCAGGAATGACAATATGAATCAATTTCTTAGTGACTGACAAGCCGCCGATATACAACATCATTCTTGGAACTCCCTAGATACACTCCATGAGGGTTATTCCATCAAGCTACCATCAGTGCGTCAAGATACCAAACGACAAAGGAATATATACCCTTTGTGGAGATCAAAAGACGTCGATAACATGCTTCATAGCTGAGTTAAAACTTTGTAACTAAACATATTGGGAATGCTAAAAATCCATTGAATTTTTTATTTTATTTTGAGATTGCATCCTTCAAAAAGAGAGTGTTCATGTATATGCATTGCATTCATATAGGATTGAGTCTCGAGTTTTGGGAATCATCTTAATAGTGATAGACATTCTTGCTAGGTTGTTTGACTATTAACCATAATGAAGTCTTAAACTTTCGGTTCTTCCCTTTAGAAAGTTGATAGGTAGATCGTTCACCTTTAAAACCTATGCTTAAGTTGTGTCTCGAAAGGACCTTGTTTTTTTCCTCTTAAATTGAATTTATTTTTTCAAAATTAGGGTCTTGAGATGCATTGAGTCTGATCCTTCCTTGAGCTTAGCTTTTTACAAAGAAAAGGAAAACAAAATGAATTTTCTTATACCTCAGGTCACATAATGTTGCCTAAGGCGAACAGGAAATGTGCGTAAACCCGTAATTTTTTGTGTTCACTAAGAAAATGATGTCTAAGGTGAACGGGGAGTTTGCATAAACCCGTACTTTTTCTTGTTCACTGAGAAAGCTGGTACAATGATGTTTAACGTAAACGAGAAATGTGCGTAAACCCGTACTTTTTTGTGTTCACTAAGAAAGTTGGAGCAAAAGCATGAGTTTGAGTATAAATTCAGTTTGAAACAAGAAGTAATAAGTGTGTTGAATCAATTAAGTCTTGTTAAGTTTTTGGAAGTTGAATCAAAAGATCTCTGATCGATAGTCTCTCTTGAGGCCTGCACCTTTGGAAATAAGATTCATATCTATGTTTCTTAGGGTCCAGCTAAGTACTAGGGATATATGGCTAGGATTCTAAACTTTGATGCAAGTAAATTATGGTTTTTACAATGGAATAGGGGTTCACTTGTGGATTACATAAATTATATAGATGCATTATTTAGCTTGATTTGCATCATATCCATACTATTGTCATCACTTTATCCTTTTAGGTTCATATTGCATACTTTGCTTCTTGGATAGCATACATATGCATAAGGAGTGATGTTAGGTACTTTGAGAGCATAATTTAGAGGATTTTGGATTTCGTGAAGACGTATGGATAAAATGACAGCCTAGGAGAAACATTTGGAGCATGAATAAGAAGATTACGCCAACAAGAAACATGCTCGACCAGCATGCTCGATGAGAAGGTGGTCGAGTGCTTTGCTTCCGCTAGATTTGTTGAATTTTTCCTGCATTGACTTTATTAGGCTTTTTCGGAAAAGAGTATAAATACCCTCTTATGTCATGAAGATAAACATCCACGTTTATATAGCTATTTTATCATTGTTGTTCAACTCCTTCTTATCTTTATTTTGATGTTAATTACGTCATCTTCTAGGTTATTGACTTTTATGATGAAGATTGAGTAGATCCATTAGGGTTCTTGAGGAAATGAGTTAGATTAGTATATATCTAGGGATTCCTAGGCTTGCTTAAGGTTGATTATGCTTAGATTTCTTCAATTTAGGTGTGTTTAATGCTTATTTCTCTTTGATCCATTGAAATATGAAATTGGGTGTTTCCCACCCACAAGTTGTTTGTGAAAATGTCTGGATGAAGCTAAGCTTAAGATAATCCTTCCTACATCAAGAGATTGAATGTCTAGGGTGTTATTAGGCTATTTTAGGTATGATCTTAGTGCCTCTTAGTCTGTAATTCGTTGGTGAGAGCTAAGTCTGATTGTAATCTAAGTTGAATCTCACTGAATGAGAATGAATGTGATTGGTTTGGTTTCTTGCCTAGACATCATCTATTTAGGTTTTTAAGTAAGTTTGGATCCCTTGGTGAAGCGTTGATCATTGATCTCACTCCCCAAGAACTCATTATCTTCCATAGTTAATTGATTTAAGTTGTGCTATGTTTTTCTACTCTATTTTTGCTCTGTGTTTACTATGTCTATTTGAAGTTGAACTCTGTTGATTGATGATATTTGACTTGGATTAGTTGAGTTGATTGCATCATGGTTGTTAGTTGCTTGCATATTTGGTTTGACTCCCCTTTGTATTGCAATGACTAATGCATTGGGATATTTGATCTGTTAACTGAGTAAAAATCATGTTGTCAAGGTGTACTCGAACAGAAGACCGTCAATATCCTCGAAAACCGAGTTTTAATTTCAAATCCATATTCGCGCCCAAGGATCAGGTCACCGATGATGTTCATTATCTCATAACATCCAAGTTGAGACAAAAAAAAATTTTGAGTTGAGCAATATTTCGGAAGAGGATCGAGAATTGGAAGCCACATCTTAGCTTCCGTAGGGCACTAGTCGTAGATAGCCAGAAAGCTGTCCAGTGGATACCATGCTCTATCATCCGCATTCAGGATTAAGAAATAGATATTCTTAAGAAGCGGACAAATGTTGAAAGCCTTATCCAGTTTCTTGCGAGTAATCACGGAAGGACCAACAACAAGTGAATTATACTATTCTGGACTCGGAATGGGCACAACATATAAGATACAAAGAGTAGCCCCAAATTGTCCATCTCTACAAGGAACTACGATGTCATCTTCCAAGTCCTCTAAAGGATTCAACTCGACACCAGAAACCAAGCAATCCGCTCCTCGCTACAAATATATTTTAAAAACCTAGAAGAATCAGAGGAAGAACTCTCAGTATTAGATTCAAGATCCGACTCAATTATACTTTTTCATATCAATATATCATTTGAGCACAAAAATAAAAGAAGAAAGAGAAAGTAAAAAGAGAAGTTACCTTTTAAACTTGGTTGAAAGTAAATGGTAAGGGTTTTGGTGCTATATTTATAGAAATTTACCGGAAACCAAAACGGCGCCACATGATGACTTACAAGTAGCTTGTCAAATCAGACAACATAACCAATATCATGATGACACATGTACTGTAGATTTTGCCTTTTTCTTTATAATATTGTGGATAATCTTTGAGAATCTATGGTACATGCGTCATCATAACCAATATCATACTGAATAATCAATGTCATTACTACTGAATATTATACGACCTTTCGGAAATTCTAAAGATTATCCACAATATATTTTTTCGTTTAGGAGATTGAACAATACATTTTACTCTACTAATCAGAGTCTAAGATCACCTCCAATGGTGTATCTTAAATAATTTCTTTAAAATTTAAAATATTAAAAAAATAGAAAAGTATGAAAGATAATAAATTAGGGGTTCTTATTTAAGCATTTTAAAAACCTCTAAACATAGAATTTTTCAATTGTGTTATGTTTTAATTGGTTCAAAATTTATTAAAAATATTAAAATTTAAATTTGTATTAAAATATAATTATTAAAAGGTTATGATACTCATGCTCTAATTAATAGTGAAGATGCAAGGGATTGTTCAATTTTGAAATTCTACTTTTTGGCCAACATATAATATAATATATATTAATATATGCTCTCACCAAAAGGGAATCGTCAAACGTTAACGCATTTCTTGCGTTTGACGAAGATTGTAACAGATTTAACTCGATATGTACAAATATAGTTGACTAAAAATATATTCTCTGCGAGAGTAGCCAGAGTTTCGTGAGGAGGCAGCTCACTCAACTCAGGTGAGTTTATTAGGAACTAAGCTAAGCTTATTAGAAACTATGATATTTAGTGAACTAATATTTCAGCTCATTTATTAAACAAATTTGAATATGTAAGTTCGTGTTCAGATTATTACTGAATTAAATGATAAGCTCACATGACAATACCAGATAAATATAGAGAAACCATAAGAGATATGCATAAGCTTTTTCAAAAATAAAAATCTGTCACAAATTTTCAAAAAATTAGGTTTAGTATAGGTTAAAAATACCCAATGTGCTTCAACTATTTGTTTATCCCTACCCATATATACATATACGTATAACAAATATATTACAATATGTTAAACAATTGTATACAAAAATTTTACCTCCAACATATTGTTATATACGGTAATCAAATTATATAGACGGATATTACACAGTTTATGCACGATAACATAATTGTTGTATTACTTTTTGTCACATATTTGATATGTTGGGTATTCATGTTATTTTTTTTTGTACGGTGAAACATATGTTGTAACCGAGTATATAACGTTGTTATCTATTCAACATATATCTTACCGAATTTTCAAATATATTACTTATCTAACTCATGTGAAACATGTGTAATATAACTTATATCTTACCGGTGAACGGAAAATAATATCAGTTTACTCGTTCAATATCGGTATATTATGGGTGGTCAAGTTTGACAAGAATTGTCAAAAAAACTAAATTTTTGAAAACTTATGTCAAACTTCTTTTTCAAATTTTTTTTGTATATTCATTAAATTTACACATAAATATAATAAATTAATAATAATATTTAAAATATTAAAATAATTCAATAATATAATTCTAATTGTATTTATATAATTTTTTTTGTCAATAATGGGATCGACAAGACCGAATCTATACCTTCAAATCCTTTTATAATGCATAAACTGGTGTGGGGAGGGCTCAAATCCGTGATGTTGGAGTCATTAGTTGAATCATCTGAACCACCACTGATAAAAACTCGTCCTATTTTTTAACCTCGTCATTAGGCCTAACCTCGGCTTAAATATTTTATGCTATTACTCGGGTACGATTCAAGATGGGATTAGGGTTTAAGGCCTAACTTTGTCCATGTTAAATAAATGAATAAAAAGTTGTGTGGTGTGATTCTCGAATGGTCACATTCGTTCATTCTTAACCGCCTTCTCCCTATTTTGGAGAGCGTCGATCACCCGTTGACGACAATTGCTTCAAGAGTACTATATAGATTAACTATCTCATTTGTCTTGATATTTAAGTCTTTCACCGTTTCTATACACTTATGTGCCAAGCTTTATCACAATCTTTGCAATGTCCTGCATAAATTCAAAATGTCAATAACTATTAGACGACAAATGTAAGACATTAATCTCGGCATTGATGATGCTGCGATCATACACTTGATTTGTACATGTTTCAGCCTTATTGTCATGTCAATGAATTGTGGAAGCAAAACCTTAGGGGCTCTAAACGTTGCCTCGATTGTAGGGCATTGGCGATGAATCCACTAGTCATGATTTTCATCTGGCAGCATGGATCGTGGTCATTTAATGTTGGATGTGCATTACTCAATGATGGAACCCTTCTCACGATGCAGATGATCATCTTCACATTCCCTTAGGGTTAAGATTAGGGGCCTTCTGCTCAAGTTCATAACTTCCCGTATGGTCCACTACATTGGACTAATACGGGTTGACTTAACCACAATAGGATCATAACCCAGTAATATTTTGGTTTATGTTATTTGTTTTTGGTTGGCTCACTCAATACCTCTAAAAATCAGGCTGATGTGAAATAAAGATCATAACTTTGATTATGTATACATTTGAATTTAGGGTTACTTCCAGAGGATTTCTGTTGGAATATGATCAAGTCTTCATCATATATCATTAAACAATTTTAGGGTTTCGTATAAACTCTAAGATTTATGTAATCAAATAGGTGTGTATGAATAGGTACAATCGAATGGTTGTGTTTGTTTGTAAGTTTGTGTCTTTAGGTTTAAGGATGTCTTTTACAAGACATAACCTTTAGTGAATAGGTATGTTGTAAAATATATATACCCTTGTTGGAAATTAATAAAAGACACTGATTGGTTGATTAAAAAAAAAAAACCAGAAACGTGAAACACAAAACAGAGTATCAACGAAGAAGAAGATACAGAGAGATCCGATTTTGTGAGAGAGAAACAAACTAACGTTTGTTGTTCTCCGATCCTAAACAATAGAGAGATCAATTTCCAATATGGTATCAGAGCACATGGAGACAACGATGCATCAAATCATTCCTATCTTCAATGGAGATTCCTACAGTTTTTGGAAAATCAAATTGACAACAATTCTGAAAACCAGAAAACTCTGGGATGTGATTGAGAATGGAATCACAGAGACTTCACCCACTCAAGCCACGCCTCAAGCTACACGAGAAAGAGAAGACCGATTGCTTCAGGATATGATGGCGCTTCAGATTTTGCAAAGTGCAGTATCAGAATCAATTTTTCCTAGAATCGCTTCTGCATCATCTTCTAGAGAAGCTTGGAATGCTCTTGAGATGGAGTTTCAAGGAAGCCAACAAGTTAGAATGATTAATCTTCAAACCCTGAGAAGAGAATATGAAAATCTGAAAATGGAAGAAGGAGAGACAATCAATGAGTTTTCAACAAAACTTATCAACATGAGCAATCAACTTCGAGTACATGGAGAAGAAAAGACTGATTACCAAGTGGTTCAGAAGGTACTTATCTCCATATCATAGAGATTCGATAGTATCGTTGGGGTACTCGAACAAACAAAAGATCTATCAGTTCTTTCAGTAATAGAATTGATAGGAACCCTAAAAGCGCATGAGAGCCGTCTAAACCTCCGAGAAGATCGCATCAATGAGGGTGCTTTCTATGGAGCAAAGCTTGGTTCAAGAGGAGATAACAAGCGAAAGAAAAACCGCCATGAGAAGAGAAACAAGTGGTGTGGCGTGTGCAAGATGAACAATCACAATGAGGTCGATTGTTTCAGGAAAAAGAATGAGAATGGTTCACAGAGAAGAGAAACCTACGAAAGGAAATGCTATGTCTGTAACAAACCAGGACATATAGCAAAAGAATGTCGACTTAGAAAGAATGAAAGAGCACACCTAAATCTAGAAGAATCCGATGGTGAAAGTGAAGATGAGTGTCACATGCTTTTTAGTGCCGTTGAAGATAAAGAGACTTCAAATTTAGGCGATGAATCTTGGCTAGTGGACAGCGGTTGTACCAATCACATGCAAGAGATTCAAGACACTTCATCAATCTGGATCGAAGTAAGAAGATAACCATTCGAATTGGGAATGGTGGTAAAGTCATATCTGAAGGAAAAGGAGACATACAAGTGTCAACAAACAAAGGAGGAGATCACATCATCAAAAACGTCCTATATGTACCAGAATTGGCAAGGAATTTACTAAGTGTTTCTCAAATGGTATCCAATGGATATCGACTGATTTTTGAGAATGAAAACTGCATCATCCAAGACCCAAAAAGGAGGAAGATCATGGACATTAAGATGAAGGATAAAAGCTTTCCAATTGAGTTGAAAAGATCAAGTGAAGAAACGTATGTAGCATGCGAAGAAAAACAAGAGAAATCGAGTTTATGGCATAAGCGATTGGGTCATGTAAACTATGACAAGATGGAGCAAATGCAGAAGATGAAGACAGTAGAAGATCTTCCAAAGTTTGCAGTAGCAAGAGATATATGTGAATCATGTGAGATGGGAAAGCAATCAAGGAAAAGCTTTCCTAAGGAATCGCAAAGCAAAACAAGTCAAACACTAGAACTTGTTCATTCGGATGTGTGTGGTCTAATGCAAAATGAATCACTGAACTCAAGTAAGTATTTCCTTACATTCATCGATGATTACTCTAAGATGGCATGGGTCTACTTCATGAGAAATAAAAGTGAAGTGCTGTCAAAGTTCAAGTTCTTCAAACCATTTGTGGAGAATCAATCGGAGAAGAAGATAAAAAGACTAAGAACCGATGGAGGAGGAGAATATTTTTCAAACGAATTCAAGAAGTTATGTCAAGAGAGTGGCATACATCATGATGTAACAACTCCTTATTCTCCACAACAAAATGGTATTGCTGAAAGGAAAAACAGGACACTTGTAGAGATGGCAAGATCGATGCTTAAGGAGAAAAACTTACCGAATAAGTTTTGGGCTGAAGCAATAGCAACATCAACATATTTGCAAAACCGATTGCCATAAAATTCATTGGAGAAAGGAGTTACACCATTGGAGATATGGAGTGGAAAGAAACCAAGTGTTGAACACTTGAAAGTTTTCGGATGTGTTTGTTACATACACATACCGGATGAAAAGAGGAAAAAGCTAGACACAAAGGCTAAACAAGGGATATTTGTAGGTTACAGCAACGAGTCAAAAGGATATCGTGTGTATTTGGTAAATGAAGAGAAAGTTGAAGTTTCAAGAGACGTTACCTTTTGTGAGAAGAAGACATGGAGCAATGATAGGAAAATCGAAGAAAAAACTATCATATCGCATGTCAAAATAAACACACGAGAACAAGGAACAGGAGATGATCTAAATGATCAAATTGACCAAGTAAGTAATGCTTTTTTAATCAACTTCAAATCTCAAATATGAATAAAGGTCATATTCAAGGAGGAGAAGAATCAGTTGGTCCTAGAGGATTTCGATCAATCAACGATTTAATGGGAATAACAACTGAAGTTGAAGAGGAGGCGCTTATCCATGAGGTATGCATGATGATTGCTGAAGAACCAGACGCCTTAGAAGAAGCATTACAAGATAAAGAATGGTTAAAAGCCATGGAGGAGGAACTGCGTATGATAGAGAAAAACAAAACATGGAGTGTTGTTGAAAGACCGAATGATAAAAATGTGATTAGTGTCAAAATGGATATTTTGTTTGAAGCCTAATGCAAGTGGAGACACCATTAAACACAAAGCAAGATTGGTGGCCAGAGGATTCACACAAGAATATGGAGTGGACTATCTTGAAACATTTGCACCAGTTTCAAGGTATGGTACGATAAGAACTATTATGGCTATTGCTGTTCAAAACAGATGGAAACTTTACCAAATGGATGTAAAGTCTGCATTCCTAAATGGCGAGTTAGAGGAGGAGGTCTACATAGAACAACCTCCCGGATTTATAGAAGAAGGAAGCAAAGATAAATTTCTTAAACTCCACAAAGCACTCTACGGCTTAAAACAGGCGCCTAGAGCATGGTATGGTCGGATTGATGGATACTTCATCGAACATGGATTCAAAAGAAGCATCAACGACGCAGCACTCTATGTAAAGAGAGGTACAAACGAAATCTTGGTGGTTAGTTTGTATGTCGATGACATTATAATCACAGGAAGCAACTTGGAAGAAATCGAAGACTTCAAAGGAAAAATGAAGAATGAGTTTGAGATGACAGATTTAGGAGAACTAAGTTTATTCCTTGGCATGGAAGTAATTAAAACCGAAAGTGGCTTATTCTTATCACAAGAAAATTATGCCAAGAAGCTTCTGAAGAAATTTGGAATGCAAGACTGCAAGATGTTATCAACACCTTTAACACCGAATGGCAAAAGAAAATAAGTTTTAAAGGAGAAACTTGAAGATGTTACAAAGTATAGAAGCATGATCGGAGGTTTGCTATATCTTTGTGCTTCACGACCAGACATTATGTATGCAACTTCATATTTGTCTCGTTACATGTCTGCTCAAATGATGCAACATTATCAAGAAGCAAAGCGAGTGCTAAGGTACATTAAAGGTAGTTTGAACTATGGCATTCAATTCAAACAAGTAGAAGAACCAGAATTTGTATGCTTAGCGAGTGCTAAGGTACATTGAAGTCGTAGATATTCTAACCAAACCCTTAAGCACATCACGATTTGAAGCTTTAAGAGAAGAACTAGGAGTCATGATGAAGCCATAATCAAGGAGGAGTGTTGGAATATGATCAAGTCTTCATCATATATCATTAAACAACTTTAGGGTTTCGTATAAACTATAAGATTTATGTAATCAAATAGGTGTGTATGAATAGGTACAATCGAATGGTTGTGTTTGTTTGTAAGTTTGTGTCTTTAGGTTTAAGGATGTCTTTTACAAGACTTAACCTTTAGTGAATAGGTATGTTGTAAAATATATATACCCTTGTTGGAAATTAATAAAAGACACTGATTGGTTGATTAAAATAAAACCAGAAACGTGAAACACAAAACAGAGTATCAACGAAGAAGAAGATACATAGAGATCCGATTTTGTAAGAGAGAAACAAACTAACGTTTGTTGTTGTCCGATCCTAAACAATAGAGAGATCAATTTCCAATAATGTATATATTTTGAGAGAGAAATAACTTGTTAACCCTTGATTTTCAAGAGGACTTCTGTTTTAGGAAGAGGCAACTACCCTGAAATTCAAGTATGAGAAATTTGAAGGTTATGAACAACATTTGGCCTCACTCATGATCACTTTGACTTCCCCATGAATGCTTCCCCAAGCTATCTAAACTCTGATGAAGAGAATGCTCATGATAACAATGAAGACCAGAGTATGTCTCAGAATGAAACTGATGCACCTCGTGATGACGGTCATGAATCATCATGTTATTAAGCGAAATCCATATCTTCTCCATGTGATTTTAGACAGCAAAATTTTTTGCATCATCATCTTTGGTATCGAATGCATCCTCTTGGAATTATCCATCAAAGATCCAAGAAAGAACTCTTTTACCCAACGGTCAAAAGAAGAGTTTCAAGGACGATAATGGAGAAAATAGATTTTGAAGAGAGAGAGAGTTCCAACACATCAAAATGGGGGTACTAGAGACTTTATGTTCTGATGCCATGTGATTTGAGAGAGACTTAGTGAAGAGATTGAAGAGATCCGAGTGTTTGAAAATAAGATATATATGAGAGATGAAGAGTGAGACGAGAGATTAACGAAATTAGAAAGATTATGGAAGATGAGATTTCTCTTTCTTAAATTGAAGAAGCTTTACAAATGTCTTATTTATATATGTGACACTACTAGGGGTTTACAAATATAAACAATAAAAAGTAAAAGAGTAAATCCCAAAGAGGGAAGATTCCTCTCTTCTTTTATGAGATGCGAATCTCAATGCATAAAAATGACTTAAGCTAACAATTTTCTTCCTCTATACAACACATGTGACTATTTCAACATTCTTATCTTCACATGTGACAAAGCTCCAACGGGTATATATTTCGAGTCTGTATCTAAAGTATATTGGGTCCTTTCCAAAACTATTAATTTAATTCCCCTCCAACGGGTATATACTTCTCCACATTTTGGTCTTGCATGGACCGCATGTTCGGATCGCTACTAATGAATCGTTATCGCTACGATCGGATCGCTACGAACGGATTGCTCCATCCGGATGATACACGCTGTATGGATCGCTCATTGCGGTCTATACATGATGAGCAAACCAAGACTTGCTACACACACAATCTCATTGATTTTAACACTCCCCCTCACGCTTGAATCCAAAATGAAACATTAAAATAAAACTTGAAAGTTGTAATTCCCCACCCTATTAAAAACCTTAGTGGAAAATTCATTGGGACAAAAACCAATAAAGGGAAAAAGAGTATGGATCATGGTCACGGCTTAGGTAGCTCTATTAACCCAAGCTTCGAGTAAATGAACTCACACACCTTTGGCTTGCGGCCTTGGTGAATATGTCCACTATTTGGTCTGAACTCCTTGTGTAACACGACAAAATCACTCATTGTTCCACCTTTTCTTGGACCTTGTGCAATCAACCTCAATGTGTTTTGTTCTCTTATGAAACACCAACTTTGATGCAATGTGAGTAGCGACTTGATTATCACAATGCATTGGTTCTTGTGATTCAACAAATCCTTAAGCAAAGCCTTCAGCTATATGACTTTATTCATGAGTTTCCACATTGCTCTATACTCGGCTTCTGCACTTGAACAAGACACCACATTTTGCTTCTTGCTCTTCCAAGTAGAAAGATTGCCTCCAAGGAACGTGAGATGCCCGGTAGTTGACTTCCAGTCTTGCCTACCTCTGGTCAAATCCGCATCATAATACCCAAAAAGTGTTGTATTCTCAGTTCTACTCATCCATATGCATTGCTCCAGTGTCCTTTAAATATATCTAAGAATCCGATCTACCATTGCCAAATGAAACACCTTAGGAGCTTGCATATGTTGGCTTACTTGGTCCACCACAAAACACGAATCCACTCTTGTGATTGTAAGATATATCAACTTTCCAACCATTCTTCGGTATTGATGTACATCTTCAAACGGTTCTTGACCTTTATCATTATCATCCTTGCATGTTTCTTTGTAGGCATCTTTAAGTGGCTATTCTTGTACCTATATTACACACATGCAAAAGATCAAGTGTATACTTCCTTTGACACAAGAAGAGGCCTTCTTTGGATCAACACACTTCGATCCCAAGGAAGTACTTCATTCCACCTAAATCATTAATATTAAACATGGATTTAAGATGTTCTTTGATTCATTTGATACCACCCTTGTCACTTCCGGTGATGATAATGTCATCCACATAGATGAGAATGACCATTATACCTTCCGAACTTTGAAGTGTGAATAGTGTATGGTCCGCCTCAGACTTCCTAAACCCATGATCTTGCAAGGTATGACTCAACTTGTGATACCAAGCTCTTGGAGATTTTTTAAGTCTGTATATATCTTTCCAAAGCCTTAAAGACGTTACCAAGAGCTACAATGTGTTCCAAACCCAGTGAGGGACATATACACCTCATCTTCAAGTCCGCCTTGGAGGAATGAATTTTTGACATCTATTTGACACAAATCTCAATCAGGGTTATTAACTAAAGACAATACAACACATATTGTATGGAGTTTAGCTACCGATGCAAATGTGTCATGATAATATTCTCCATATGTTTGAGTGAAGCCTCTTGCCACAAGTCTAGCTTTTTGTCTCTCACATCGACCATCACTCTTGTATTTAATGGTGAATATCCACTGAGAGGTCACAACCTTCTTTTCATGCGGAAGAGTGGTTTCATCCCTAGTGTGATTGCGATCCATGGCACCATGTTCTTCACCAACCACATCACGCCACACTTTGTGTTCTCTAGCTTCCTCATAAGTCTTTGGCACAAAGATTTGATCAAGTTGAGTGACGAAGGCTTGGTGAGTTTGTGGAACCTCCACTATATTGCATACAACTTGGCTTGGGTGGGCCATGGAAATGTTGTAGTAGTATACACTAGAGTTGGCTGCAAGGTTTCACACCTTTTTACTCCTCCTTAAAGTCGATTGTTCCTTTTCTTTTGTGGCTTCAACATTATCCAAGACTATGGTAAGATATCTCACTCTTTGGCTCTTCCTTAGAGTTTGTGGCTCCGTTACTTCCACGGCTTCCTTATCCTCTGAACCATGTTCAATGTTCTCTGAACCGTGTTCCATTATTTGCTAGGCCAAAGGTGGAATGATCTCCTTATGTGATTTGGTAGGTCCATGTGTAGGGTTTTCCCCAACCCGTTCCTCACTTGGTGAAGCAATCTCTTGAGGTTCACTAATGCCACAATCTACTTCATGACTTGACCGAGTACCACTTGAACTAGTAACCAAGTCTGCAATACCAATTTTTTCAAGAATCATACGAAGATTATTTGCATGATCCTATGTTTTATGAGTGAGGTGTTGAAGAGTAGACCAATCTTTATCCTCATAGAAGCCTTTTTCTTCAATGAACTTCACTTCTCTAGACACCATAACCCTCATTGTATCTGGTATATAACATTTGTACTCTTTTGAGTGGTCGAGTATCCAATAAAAATTCATTTGACACTCTTTGCAGCAAGTTTGTTTCTTTGTTCCTCTGGTACAAGAATAAAGACAACACAACCGAAAATCTTAAGCGGTCAATGGATGGTTTAGTTTTGCTAAATATCTCAAAAGGAGACATATTGTGTAACACTCTAGTTGGGATTCAGTTAATGAGGTAGCAAGCAGATACTACCCGCATCACTCCAAAAAATTTTAGGAACATTCTTGTGGAACATCATAACCCGGGCCACTTCTATAAGGTGTCTATTATGTAACTCCATTATGTTGAGGAGTGTGAAGTATTTGGGCCATATTATTTTCGAAGAAGGAGTGGAAACAAATCCTTCTAAGACTTCTGTTATGGCAAACTGGCATTCTTCTTCTAACATCAAGAGTTTCCATGGTTTCCTTGGTATCACTGATTATTATAGGATATTCATCAAATAGTATGGTATTGTGGCTAAACCTTGGACAACCTTATTGAAGAAAGATAAATTTGAATGGTCCACTCAATCTCAAAAGGCCTTTGATACTTTGAAGAAGATGATGCAGTCAACATCAGTTCTGAGTTTACCAGATTTTACTCTCACTTTCATTAGGGAGTCTGATGTATCTGGTTTTGGTTCGGGAGTTGTGATAATGCCAATGCATAACCTAATTTTCCTATTTCAGTTATATTTTAACTGATAGAGAACAAAATTAATTGATTTATGAGTGTGAGTTAGTGGCCATTGTTTTGGCTATTCTTAAATGGAAACATTACCTTTTTAGAAGAAGATTCATGGTTAGAACTGATCAACATAGCTTGAAATTCCTTTTGGTGCAGCGTGATGTGTCAACAGATTATCAAAGATGGTTAATCAAGTTATTGGGGTATGACTTTGATATTGAATATAAGTCTGGTTTGTAAAATAAAGATATTGATGATAACTTCGGATTTAGAGGATACTAATCAATAGTTGGCTCTTACTATTCCTCATTCATTCGACCTATAAGCACTATATCAAGAAAATGAGAAGGATGATGATATTCAATAGTTAATAGCTTCAGTACAGAAAAGAGAATTAGCATCTAAAGCCTTCTCTGATCGTGACGGTAAACTTTTTAATAAACACCATTTGTTTTACCAAATAACTCTGCTTTCATCCCTATTCTTCTTAAAGAATATCATGATGGTGTTTTGGTGGACATGGAGGTATTCTTAAACGCTGAAGCGAGTTCAAGCTCAGTTTCAATGGCAAGGCCTGCAAAAGGATATTCAGAGGTATGTGGTCGAATGTTTAGTTTGTTAAACTCATAAACGTAGCACACTTTCTCCAGCTGGTCTCCTTCAGCCATTACCGATTCCTACACAAGTTTGGTCTCATTTGTCTGTAGATTTTATTGAAGGTTTACCACTCTCACATCAGCGAATGTGATATTGGTTGCGGTTGACCGATTGACCGAATGATATTGGTTGTGGTTTACCACTCTCTCTCTCTAGACGACGGCTAGGGATTCATAGAGGTACTCCCTTTAGGGTTTTAAAAATATTTCTTTTAACGGGTCTGATCTAATCATTGATTAACTAAAGCAAGTATATAGGATTCAAGAGAAAACTTTAATTACAATATGGGTCATGAGCCTTATTCAAATCAAAAGGAAAACTAAAGCCTCAAATGAACCAGGTTTATCTAAATCATGATGTGCCATTCGAAAATGGCTTTTATGATTTATCTAAGATTCATCAACAACATGGGCCTAAAATCTAGGTTGAAATAATTACCCATAGGGTTAATTATTTGTACCCAAAAATCAGGTCACTAATGGTTCCTATAAACAAAGCAAAATAGGCATATAAAGAGTTTCTCATGGTTAAAAACAAACAAATAACAGAAAAAGACCCATCAGAACAAAGGCATGCGTATTTTATTAGTCAACCTTGGTGCCAGGGTGCACCAGAGGATCATATTGGAAGTAAAAAAGTCTCAGCATATGGCAAAGAACGAGATACCCCAATATGAAGTCTTTTCATACTTCAACTCATAATCGGATTTCACTCAATGGAATTACACAAAGTCAATGTATCTGAGCACTAGATCCAATATTATCATGCAATGCATATGATCAATGAAATGAAATGTCCTTACTAATGGCAACTCGTATAGAGGTGAACCGTTTTCCTCTTATTTTTATGTGTTGATTCATAAATTCACTTTTAGCATCCAAAAAGATGGTTGCTAACCATCCTTTTAAAACATTCTAGGTCTTTATTCTGCTAACCGAGTCTATTTTAGAATAAAACATGCATTATCTAGTCTTGTCTAGGTTTTTTGGCACTAAACAGGTTTTTAGAATTTTTGGAGCTAATAGGACAAGTTTTGAGCCTTTTTCAAGATAAAGAATCTTGAAACGGTGATTAAAAAGTTTTGGGTCAAAATCTTATGGACAAGAAGACTTTGTTGTATACAATTTTGTTAATGGCAGAAGCCTAATGGACCTTACGGTGGAAAATTCAATTTTAATTATGAGACAAAAATAAAAAATATCAAATCCACTAATCTAAAAATATAGATCGACTGATACAAAAATGTGGATCGACCGAACCATTGAATAAAAATAAAGCAGAGAATTTTTGGCTAATTAAAGCACATATCGATGAATCGACTTAATCTAAATCACAAATTTTTGGAAAAATAGATAGATCAATCTGATATGTAGATCGATCGACAATATTCTGCAAATATTTTATAGGTTTTTTACCTCTTATCTTTTCATGGGGTTATATATACCCGTTAAACTTTCTTAAGGATTTTTTCATCGCCGAAAACGCTAACTCTCATAGGAAAAATATTGAATTTAATATCTACAGCCATGAAAGCATTTCAATATAAGTTTTTATTACCTTTTTATTTATGTTTTTTTAATTATGTCGGAAAAGTTTAGTAATTGGGATGTAGGATAATAATAAGGTTTCACATTATTTAAATGAATTAGAGATGTGTTTAGGTTAGTTGATATCATTAGATTTTGTATGCTTATGTGAATTTGATGCTTATTTTTAGGATTGATAACCTTAGATATCTGATTAATAGACCTCCTACGAATTAGTGCATGGTATGTAAGGATAAGAATTCTAGTGGAGCAACAAAATCTTGGAAGACAGAGCTATGTTATGAACATATTTGTTTGTTTAGAGTAGTTAATGTAAACATTTTAGCCTAGAAGTTCATGTTACAAATTAAAAGAGAGCTTAGTTGTTCATAGAGTAAACATTTTTTAGGGATTTAGCACCACCGAGAGGTTAGTTGGTCTAATTTAGATACATAGTTGAATAATAATGCATAAGACAATCAACTTATTCATTGGTTTGATTTAGTAAAGCGTAAAGGAACCCGGAAATAGTCTAGAGCCTAGCAATTTAGTTTGTTAAGTTTACAGTCTTTTATTTATGTTTTCATTTTCTTCAATATATTTTCTTCAATTTAATGTTATGCATAGTAGTTAAGTCCGTGACAAACCTCAAATCCCCCTTTTTAATTGGCTCTAGCATATGATTGGTCTTTGCAAGTCCGTTTTCCTAGACTTTGTTCCGTGTGGATACGATTTTTATTGTACTACATTGAAATTTGTCCGTGCACTTGTGGTGCGGTACGTAGGAAAAATCCCAAGTCACATCAATCGTCGCATTTAGTTAACGTGTGCTGACTTTTACACCTTTACTCTTTCGTATGACTTTATGTTCTTTATCGTAGTGAATACCGATAATTATAGGAAATGAAATCTGATTTTCCAACGATATTAAACTGCTTTGGGTGAAATGATTAATTTAGTGAAAATAACTTGGTTTAACCAAATCAATTTCGTAGAAATCATAAGGACATATTCTCTTATGTCAAAGATAAAGTGAAAAAACAAACTGATCGATTGACAAACACGATCTTTATCAACCACTACGCAGGAAACATGGATTAAATCTGTAGCCTATGCACTTCCTGTTTATTCGATGAATAGTTTCAAGTTGCCCCAAGACACATGTCAAACCATTTTATAAGCTTATTGCATGATTTTGGATTGGCCATCTATTTCTCCCTCAAATATTACATATAACACCAGAAACACCCAAAGTTTGACTGTCAATCTAATTGCACAAAAAACTGAAGTTAAAACTCTAATTTCACCAGAACTATCACATATAAATCAAAGAATACCCAAAGTTTACTTCTCTTCTTAATTGCACACAAAATTTAATTCAAAATTAAGCTAATCTTAAACCATTATCGACTTGACCCGATTTAATTCAATCAACCCAGTTTAACTAAAACAAATCATTTCCTTTAACTCCTAAAGCGATACATAGATAATCCAAAATTGAACACAACAAAGCAAAGCAGCTGAGATTAAATCATCCCAAATCCAAACATCGGAGATTAAATCATCCCAAATCAAAACATTTAAAATCGAAGGTAGATGTTGAGTTTTTATTTTGGTAATGACTAATCTATGCTCTGTTTTGACAAAATCTGATTTGATTTTAGTTTAGTTCATGGGTCAGTTCATTAACGTTATGTCCTATTCCATGAAAAATGCAATCAATAAAAGATTAAAGAGATAAAACAAACTCATAGTTTATGGTTCAGTTACGTTCACTTATGTTGTTTAAATGCAATAACAACAAGATTGATTCAGTTCTATTCACTTTTGTTCATGACTCAGTTCTGCTACACTTTTTTTTGGACACAAGATTGCTTTGATTTCTGGAAACTTATGCAACTCGGATTGGGGTTCTTGGGTTTTGAAATTTGCCATATTTACAGAAAAAGGAGAGGAGACGGGTCATTAATGATAGGTTGGGTTCTAAAATTGATTAGGTTTTGGTTATACTTTGTTTGATTTGAATACACCATTTAGACCAACGCACACCAACCTCTGTGTGGAATTCGGTTTTGAATCTTCATTATGGGTGGAATTAGATTGACGGTCAAATTTTGGCTGGTTCTGGTGCTATATGCGATAGTTACAAGGGAAATAGACCGTCAGCTTCAGGATTTTCATGGGTAATACATCTCAAAAACGAGTTGTACCATGGTCTCAAGGTGGATTAGGATTTTGAAACTTATCTAACTTAAACCAGCCTTATTAGCAAACCAAGTCTGGAAATTGTTAAATCACAAGACTTGTTTGCTCACTAGATTGTATAAAGTGTGTTATTTTCCGCATGATGCATTGTTATATGCACAACTCGATTTGCATGGTCGAGTTGAGAAATTTCTGAACCAATTATTTCTTTTTTAACTTGAATTTTTAGGATTTTCTCTAAGAGAATATAAATACCTCTTTTAAGCAACTAAACCATGAATCCACTTTTTACCTTATGTTTTTAGAGAGAAAACTCTCAAACACTTTGTAATCAAATTTATGATTTAATGTTTAGTACTTTGATTTGAGTTCTTGTTTATTCTTCTTATCTCATCATCTTATTTAAGATTATGTACTTATTAAAATTCTAGGTTTATGCATTTCTTCATGAAATCTGAGTAGTGAGATTTAGGGTCTTAACAATGGTTAGATTAGTGAAAATTCTTGATCTCTTAGGTGTCTAAGCTTAGATTTACATATATCTCTTATGTTTAAATGTGCTTAATGCTAGTTTTTCTATGGTCAATTGAGATTATATTCTAGAAATTTTTACACCCACAAGATGTTTGCTGAAATTCATGAACGAACTAATTTCAAGGATTTACATGCCTAGCTTAATGGATTAGTTGTCTAGGTTGTTTATTGACCTGAATAAATTGAATCTTAATGCATTTTTAGTTATATTTCGCATATGATGATAAGGTCTTAAAGTAGCTTAGTTTGAGATATTTTAGCATGAAAGTGGAATGAATTGTTTGTGAACCTATTGTCTAGAGATCACCTCTATATGAGTTTGTTAGGCACTTTGGTTCTAATCAAGGGGATTCATTAGGCAACGACCCTCATCCTTAGGAGCTTATATATATTTCAGTGTTATTGTTGATTAAGCTATTTTTCTTGCTTTCTATTGCATATTGCTTAAGCAGTCTCTTATTACTTTACTTTCTGTTTGTTGTTAGGTTGTTAGACACTACATTTTACTTGTTTGGCTTGGATTAGATAGATCTGATCATATATTGCACCCATTTGGATTGACACATTCGCTGCTTTTTTTTACAATATAGTACATTAGGATAATTGTGTAGTAAAATCCTCTATACTATCAACTTGCTACCTCTGTTGCTGAAAATAGTAGGCAATCTAATGTTTGGACAAACCTATACATGGATTGGTTAAATGTAGCTATGGTGCTTCATATTATAATGGTGATCACGTTTTGGGAATGGACTAGCTAATTCGTGAAGACAATGGTCAACTACTACACACTGGTATGGGTAAATATCAAGGAATACTATAGTTGGGAAAACTGAATGTTTGCACTTATTTGGGCCATAGTCGGCTTTTGGTCTTGAATATGGATTTGTTGCTTTTGAAGGTGATAATTAAGTCATAACACATCTTATTCACGGCAGAAGCACGAACGTTCGACTTTGACATTATATAAAAACTATTCATCACTTGCAACGCATGTTCTAATTTGTTACAATCTTATGTTCTCAGATACTAATAAGTGTGCAAAAGGATTAGCAAAAATTTTAAATAATAAATTATATGAGTAGATCAAAAATATGAAGAAAATATGGAATGCACCTATGTTGTGGATGTACATAACATAGAAAATAAATACAAAGATTCTAAAAGAAATTTTTTCTAAGTTTGGTCTTTATTATAAAAACGAAAGATATTCGTAGGTTCAAATTCGTTTACACAGTTAGAAACAAATATTTTTTTTAACACGACTCATATCAAAGAAAATATTAAAAAATATTTATAGGAAATTCAAAATACATTATTTTAGTTCTTGTTTTGTATGTATAGAATGATATGCATCATTTATATTTTCTTATATTTTGTGTGATTTGAAATATTTTTGAAACTCTTCAAAGGGATTTAGATCGATAGATCATAGACCAAAGGAAAAGTGGCTAATGTACAAAAATCTTGTAGGTCAACACGTGTGGAATGACCCATCGGCAAAAACCCGATTTTCATATTTTCTGAACCTTATTTTTGTCTTTATGTATTTAATTATTTTTATCGTTTAATTGTGATGGTCTATACTAAATAAGTAGTTGTTTACGTGTATGCTTCTGATTGCCTAGGCACACAGGTTTGGTCAGTCCCGTATTTGTGAAAAGCCAATATTTTATTTTCAATAAGGCCCATTTTTACTGTTTGAAGAACTTTTATGGTCTATCTCATCTTATGTCGGTATATTTTTTGTTTTTGGGTTCTTGATATGATCGTGGATGACACAATAGCTGCAGCACCTGAAGTAGAGGGTCGGATTACACGTTCCAGAGCTAAGGAGATGGCCAAGGAAACTCATTCCCTCATTGCCGAAGGAGTTGACGAGCTAGCAGCTGCACAAGTCTTCAACATCTCCATCTTGAAGACTTCTCCTGGTAATGATAACTAGGTAACTTAGGTGAGGAAGTTTGTACTCTTTTTCCCATAGAGAGTTTTGTCCCAATTGGGTTTTCTATCATGGTTTTTAATGAGGCAGATGAAATCACTACGGCGAGTTACTTAGGAGTCTTACCATTAGGAGAATAATGTACAAACCAATCTGGTTTTGTACTTAGTAGATTTTGAGGTGCACCATTAGGGGACGCCTCGTTGTTTTTATTTAAACGCTTCATTGTTTTATTTAAGTTTCAAACTACATGTTGTTTTTTTGGTTTAAAAACTACATGCTGTTCTGTTTTAGGGTTGTATTTAAACCCCAGAACTTGCTGTAAATTTCTTAGAGTATTATTTTGACAAAAAGACTTCTTTAAAGTTTTCATGCTCTCAAGCCACGGTTCTGGAAATCCTAGAGCCTGAATCTCCCATCACGTTGTGAGCCAAGAGATTCTTCACTAATTCATCTAATCACACAAATATATCCATTCTATCACTTCACCTTCGTCACCTACAAGTCCTCATCACGTCCTCATCACGTCCTCATCTTATTCCTAATCCATTCTGCCACGTCAATCCATCAGTTCTATTGTCACACAGAGACTTTGCCGTCATATCTCAGAAACCCCTCGTCCAAATCCGCTCAAAAATCATCACCATGTTCCTCACACTCCAATCTATCCGCTGCTCAAATTTCATTCGATTCCGAGTTCTCTAGCCCCGATTTTCAGAGTTCTATCCTAGGGAAAATCACATCAAGTGGTATCAGAGCCAACTCTGTGCCAAGGCTGAGAAAATCTCTAACCCTAATCTCTCTTTCTCTTGTTATTTTCGTTCTCATCCATTGTCAGGGTTTAGATTCGTTTTCCTTATTGAATTAGGATTAGTTTTGAGTTTTCCTATTAGAATTAAGATTAGTTTCTGTATTCCTATTAGAATTAGGATTAGGTTTTTAGTTTTCTTATTAGAATTAGGATTAGGTTTTGAGTTTTACTATTAGAATTAGGATTAGTTTCTGTTTTCCTATTAGAATTAGGATTAGGTTTTCTGTTTTCCTGTTAGAATTAGGATTAGTTTAGGAATCCTATTCCTAGTAGGATTAGGGAAAATTTTTGATATTTAGGCTGTTTTTATTCTTCTTTCTTTTCGTCTTAGAACTAGTTACTGTGAGCTGTTTTGACTTTCTTTCAGGTACAATGGAGCTTTCAGCTGAAGCTATGGAAGCTCTAAGCAAAGTCATGGCTCAGCAAATCAAAGAAGCCAATCAAGCAATAGCTTCTCAACTCATTCAACAATTAGAGCAGCTTGATAGCAAATTTGAGAATAGATTCAAAGAGCTAAAGAATGAGCATAGTGCTACAGACCCAGAATCGTCAGAGCCCCCTCGTCCTAATGAAGCAATCAAGATTGCTAAAGGAAAGGCACACGTGGGTTCTTCTTCTAGACAGCGGAGAGTTAGACGCCATAAATCACCAATTAGGGACAGAGAAACAGTTGGTCATCCAAGGAGAAGCTCACAGCCACAAAGACGGTCTGATTATGTTGTTGGACATAGGATTTATGTGGCATCAGATCGTGAGCATTCAGGAGAAGGAGGAGAGATTGTGCCTCAGGAGGGTTCAGAAAGTGAGGTAGAGGACGATTTGGAGGAGGAAGAAGCAGCTGCAGCAGTTGGGGAGTTACTTGTTGCACGCAGAGTATTGAGCATTCAGGTTCATCCAGATGACATAGATCAGCGTGAGAATCTCTTTCACACCAGATGTGTTGTTCAGGGAAAGGTGTGTACACAGATTGAAGATGGAGGGAGTTGCACTAATGCAGTCAGTGAAGAAATGTTAAATAAGCTTAATCTGAAGACTACTTCTCATCCTAGACCATATCAGCTGCAGTGGTTGGATAGTAAAGGAGCCATTACAGTTTCTCAACAGGTTACGGTTCAGCTATCTATTGGGAAGTATGAAGATGAGCTGCTGTGTGATGTTGTGCCAATGAGGTCTAGTCACGTTCTGTTGGGCAGACCATGGCAGTATGATAGGCGTGTGATGCATGATGGGTACACAAACAAGCAGGTGTTTGAGTACAAGGGACGAAGAATTACTCTTCTTCCACTTACGCCAGCTGAAATATACATGGATCAGATGCATATGAACAGAAAGGAGAAGGAGAAAGTGTCAAACGCATTATACATCAATCACAGTGAGTTTAACAAGCTGTTTGATCCAGAAATGACTACTTTTATGTTTGTGTACAAGGAGACATTGGCGTGTACTAAACCATCAGAGGAGCTTTCACATGAGATGATTCAGATTATTGAGGCGTATCAGGACGTTTTTCTTGAGGAGATACCACCGGGACTGCCTCTTATTCGTGGTATTGAGCATCAGATTGATTTCGTGCCTGGTTCTGTGTTGCCAAACAAACCAGCTTACAGAACTAATCCAGTTGAGACTAAAGAGCTTCAGAAGCAAGTAGAGGAGCTGATGCATAAGGGACATATCAGAGAGAGTTTAAGTCCATATGATGTGCCTGTGTTGCTAGTTCCAAAGAAAGATGGAACATGGAGGATGTGTGTAGATTGCAGAGCCATTAACAACATCACAGTGAAGTATAGGCACCCAATTCCACGCCTAGATGACATGTTGGATGAGCTGTGTGGGTATACAATCTTCTCCAAGATTGATTTGAAGAGTGGTTATCATCAAATCAGAATGAAAGAAGGAGATGAGTGGAAGACTGCATTCAAGACCAAGCAAGGGTTATATGAGTGGCTGGTTATGCCATTTGGTCTCACCAATGCTCCCAGCACGTTTATGCGTCTGATGAATCACACTTTGAGACCTTTCATAGGCGTTTTTGTTGTTGTCTATTTTGATAATATACTCATCTACAACAAAGGTTTGGGAGAGCATTTAGAGCATATCCGCAGGGTTCTAGATGTTCTTCGCTCTCAATCTCTCTTTGCTAATTATTCTAAATGCTTATTCTGTTCTAGTGAGGTTGTCTTTTTAGGCTTTGTTGTTAGTGCAGATGGAGTTAGAGTAGATGATGAGAAGATCAAAGCAATCAGAGATTGGCCAACACCTAAAAACGTTGGAGAAGTCATGAGCTTTCATGGATTAGCTGGCTTCTACAGGAGATTTGTCAAGGACTTCAGCACCATTGCAGCACCACTAACAGAAGTCGTTAAGAAGGACGTTGGATACAGATGGGAAACAGCTCAAGAAAAGGCGTTTTCAGCCTTGAAAGAGAAGCTTATCAATTCTCCACTCTTAGCACTTCCTGATTTTATGAAAACATTTGAGATTGAATGTGATGCCTCAGGAGTGGGAATTAGTGCTGTTTTGATGCAGGATAGAAAACCAGTAGCTTACTTCAGTGAGAAGCTAGGAGGAGCTGCAATCAACTACCCAAATTATGACAAGGAGCTGCATTCATTAGTTAGAGCACTTCAAACGTGGCAGCATTACTTGTGGCCAAAAGAATTCGTCATTCATACAGATCATGAGTCGTTGAAGCACTTAAAGGGACAGCAAAAGCTCAACAAGAGACATGCCAGATGGATGGAGTTCATAGAGACGTTTCCATACATAGTTAAGTACAAGAAAGGTAAGGATAATGTAGTTGCAGATGCATTATCAAGAAGGTATACTTTAGTGTCTACTTTAACTTCTAAGTTGACTGGTTTTGAGCATATTAAAGACTTGTATGAGACTGACAATGACTTTGCTGAGAGCTATGGCAAATGCCATAAGTTTGCTGTTGATAAATTCTTTAGACAGGATGGTTATTTGTTCTACAATAATCGCTTGTGTATACCAAGAGGATCAATTAGAGAGCTGCTAGTTAGAGAGGCGCATGGAGGTGGATTAGCAGGGCATTTTGGAGTTACAAAGACTCTACTTGGACTGCAGGATCACTTCTATTGGCCAAACATGAAGACAGATGTCGATCAGGTTTGTTCTAGGTGTGAAATGTGTAAAATGGCTAAGAGTAAGGTACAGCCACACGGTTTGTACACACCTCTTCCTATTCCTTCGCAGCCCTGGACTCATTTATCTATGGACTTTGTACTTGGCTTACCTCGAACCAGAAATGGTAGATATTCTATTTTTGTGGTTGTTGACAGGTTTAGCAAGATGGCTCACTTTATAGCTAGCCACAAGACAGATGATGCTGTTTATGTAGCTAATCTGTTTTTCAGGGAAGTTGTGAGATTGCATGGAATGCCTCAAGTGATAGTTTCAGATCGAGACACCAAATTCTTAGGGCATTTCTGGCAGACTGATGGACAGACAGAAGTAGTGAACAGAACGTTGTCAACACTTCTAAGGACGTTGGTGAAGAGCAACATCAAGTCATGGGAATAGTGTCTACCACATGTAGAGTTTGCTTACAATCATGCTAAGCATTCTGCCACTCTCTTTTCTCCCTTTGAGATTGTATACGGTTTTAACCCACAATCCCCTCTAGACTTGATTTCTTTGCCTTTGAGTGTGAAATGTAGTGCAGATGGAAAAGCAAAGGCTGAACAAGTCAGGAGAATTCACGCCAAAGCCAAGGAGAACATAGAGAAGAAGATAGAGCAGTACAAGAAGCACGCCAACAAAAGAAAAAAGGAGCTGATATTTGAAGAAGGAGATTTGGTCTGGATTCATCTCAGGAAAGACCGATTTCCAGAAGGGAGGAAGAGCAAGCTACTGCCACGAGTTGATGGTCCATTTGAAGTCATCCAGAGGATCAACAACAATGCTTACAAGATCGATCTCCAAGGTAAGTATAACATATCAAATTCGTTCAATTTTTCTGATTTGCTTCCTTATGTTGCAGATACAGATTTGAGGACAAATCCTTTTCAAGAGGGAAAGGATGATATGATCGTGGATGACACAACAGCTGCAGCACCTGAAGTAGAGGGTCGGATTACACGTTCCAGAGCTAAGGAGATGGCCAAGGAAACTCATTCCCTCATTGCCGAAGGAGTTGACGAGCTAGCAGCTCCACAAGTCTTCAACATCTCCATCTTGAAGACTTCTCCTGGTAATGATAACTAGGTAACTTAGGTGAGGAAGTTTGTACTCTTTTTCCCATAGAGAGTTTTGTCCCAATTGGGTTTTCTCTCATGGTTTTTAATGAGGCAGATGGAATCACTACGGCGAGTTACTTAGGAGTCTTACCATTAGGAGAATAATGTAAAAACCAATCTGGTTTTGTACTTAGTAGATTTTAAGGTGCACCATTAGGGGACGCCTCGTTGTTTTTATTTAAACGCTTCATTGTTTTATTTAAGTTTCAAACTACATGTTGTTTTTTTGGTTTAAAAACTACATGTTGTTCTGTTTTAGGGTTGTATTTAAACCCCAGAATTTGCTGTAAATTTCTTAGAGTATTATTTTGACAAAAAGACTTCTTTAAAGTTTTCATGCTCTCAAGCCACGGTTCTGGAAATCCTAGAGCCTGAATCTCCCATCACGTTGTGAGCCAAGAGATTCTTCACTAATTCATCTAATCACACAAATCTATTCATTCTATCACTTCACCTTCGTCACCTACAAGTCCTCATCACGTCCTCATCTTATTCCTAATCCATTCTGCCACGTCAATCCATCAGTTCTATTGTCACACAGAGACTTTGCCGTCATATCTCAGAAACCCCTCGTCCAAATCCGCTCAAAACTCATCACCACGTTCCTCACACTCCAATCTATCCGCTGCTCAAATTTCATTCGATTCCGAGTTCTATAGCCCCAATTTTCAGAGTTCTATCCTAGGGAAAATCACATTAGTTCTAATAGTGAATAATTTTGTTTTCTACTTGATTTGGTGTGTGTGTTTTTTTTTGCCATAGGAGGTCCAGTGGTCACAATTGTGTTCCACGCAAGCAGAGCAGCCAAACTCCTAATTCGTTTACTAACTCAAAACCACTAATATTTAAGACCAAATTTAAAAACATCTAATATTGTCGTCGACTTAAAAAACAAATTCAAGGAAACAAATTTAAAAGTATGGGCTTTGTTTTATTAATTATTAGTGAGAATCTTTTCCCGGGCTTAATATATATATGCACTTTCTTAAAATGTCGTCATTTTAACCAGAGACAAATATGTTTCCGTGTCTCTTTCTTCTTGTAGTTTATGAGATACAAGGAAGAGAATCTAAAGAATAGGTAGAGTATAAAATACTGAAAATGAAAAACACTAATTTTCATTTGCGCCATAGAAAAGTTTCACTTGATAGTAAGGTAATCGAAAATCTATCTCATAATTTTCTTGGAACTCTACGCGATTATTTTTGGTCAATTCATAAGAGAAGATCGTTTTATTGGTTATCTTGTGATCAAACAGTATACATTATGTTCTAGATTGATATTGCTAAATTTAGTTTTTTTTTCTTTTCTTCGAGTTGATCTTTTGATGTTTTAAAAAATCCATTCAGTCTGTTGGAAATGTTAGTGTGTTGTCGATCATCAGATCGAGTAAGTTACACTGTTTATAATTGTTTTAATTTGTTTGAAAGGGAAACAAGATAGAAGTTTTAGTTTGTAGCTATGAAGATCATTTTTTGTGAGTGTTTTGTGTGTGTAAGAAACTTTACTTTGTTTGATGTTTGAAATCTAAGTTATGTGTCCTTAAATCTCACCATAATTTTGTTTCGGGTTTGTGATGACAGCGGTCAATTGCTACACACTGGTATGTGTAAACATCATGACATAATATAGTTGGGGAACTTAAGGTTTGCACTTATTTGGGCCATGTAGTCGGTTTATGGTCTTTGATATAGATTTATCGATTTTGAAGGTAATAACTTGGTCATAACACATCTTATTCCCGGTAGAGGCACAAACTTTCGACTTGAATATTATATAAAAACTATTCATCACTTGCAATTTATGAATTCTAGGTTTCATGTTTATTAGAAAAGTAAACATATTTGTAGGTTCAAATTCCTCTACACACAATTAGAAAAAAAGTTTTTCAACAAGACGCATATGCAAAAAATATTACAAATTTTTTGGAAAAAATTATATAATTCATTTTAGTTTTTGTATGTTTTGAACGGTCTGATTTGTATTTTTATTTGCATTCACTATTCAAAATTTTATATTTTGTGATGATTTGAAATATTTTTGAAACTCTTCAAAGGGATTTAGATTGATAGTCCAAAGGAAAAGTGGCTAATGTGCGAAAATCTTGAAGGAAACACATGTGAATGACCAGTAGGCACAAACGCGATTTCTATGTTTTATGAACCTTACTTCTGTCTTTATGTATTAATTTTTATTGATAGATAATGATGGCCTATACTAAATAAATAGTTGCTTACGTTTATGCTTCTTATTGCCAAGGCACACTGGTTTGATCAATCATGCCTTTGTGAAAAACCGGTTTTTCTTTTATTTTCAACAAGGCTCATTATCACAGTTTGAAATGTTTTTGTGATATATGTCATCTTATGTCGGCATATGCCACACATATTTTGTTTTTGTTTTTGGGGTATAATAGTCAATAATATTGTTTTCTAATTGATTTTGTGTATTTTGTTTTGTGTTAGAGGTACTTTGGCCACAATTGTATTCCACGAAAGCAGAGGAGTCAAACGCCTAACTCGTTTCCTGACTCAACTACTAATTTGTTTTGACAGTAAAAAACAACTAATTTTGTCGTCGACTTAAGAAAAAAATTCAAGGCAGCAAACTTAAAAGTATGGGCTTTTAGATTTGGAAGTTGAAAAAGATGGTGCAGTCGCCACGGTATCTAACGGTTGAATGTTTTTCCGGCGACCAAGCGTCCGTGTTGTAGAACAAGGGATACAAGGAAGAGAGTATCTAACCGTTGAATGTTTTTCAGTTTGGCGCTCTCGTCTATACTGGTAGGAACATTTGAGTTTATATTTCGGAAAGCGAGATGAAGTACAAATCTTATTGTATTACATTTTATATAAGCTAATACCTCCAAAATTTTACTAAGTATTTTGCCAACTATGTGTCTTAAAGCCAATGCTGATAGCAACTGCTCGAAGACTCATTGAACACATAAGGTTTCTCGCACCTTCGATTCTTTATTCTGGCTCCTTCAGTCCTTTGTTTTTGTATTGTGTAGTTAGAATGGAACTCTAGAAAGTGATCTAACTGTTCTAATGATGCAATCTCTTTTGATTTCTCCAGTCAATATGTTCCCTCGAAGCCTCTGGTTCTCTCACTTGGTCTCAAAGATCATTCTTCGGTACTTTACATATTCTTGAAAACATTGATTTGATTCCGGAAAAGTCTGCAAAAAACCAATGATACTTAAAAGATTCTGTGCTTTTCTGATGGAGGAGGCGTTGAAGGAAATAGTAGCGACTGTGATTGAGAATCGCCTTTGGTAATCCATATTTTTTATGGATACAAAAAGAATTGTTTTTATTCTTGGTTGATATAATTAGCAAAGGAGTTGTGGAGCATCATTTTTGAGATAAAGTTATGTTAGTTTTATAGATTTTCTTAAGACAGACACATAATTAAAGAAATGGAAATAAAAGTATTTTGTTATAATAATAGCACATCATAAATCACACAAAAGTGGCCAAAAGGAGAAGTGGGAAAACAACCCCAAAAAAAAGAAAAGAAACATTATTGTAGCTGTCAGATAATTTATAAACCTGTCAAATAAATTACACCAATAAATATAAAAACATAAATCTCTTTCGCTTTCTCCTTTGGGAAATTGTGTTTTTTACTCATGATTTCCCAAGTCTTATCGTCCCTGAGCCTGTGCTTTGTTTTGCCTCACACGACCAACTTATGAGACTCCATCGTTTCTATGTGTTAAAGCGTTCAATTGATTCTCCAACTGCAAAGAAATAGCAAAAGATTTCCATTTATCGTGCATATATGCAAAACTTGAAATGGTGAAGGTTTACATCTCAAAAACAATTGATAGTGAATGAAGTGAGAAAATACAAACCTGCCCATTTTTCTGCTTCTGTTTCTTTAGCTCTTCTGTTAGGGTCAAATAGCTTTTAAGATCAAAGATGAGAAGAAGAAAAAAAACGTATTAAGTACAAATAAATGGTTCGCGTTGGTTCGCACAGAGATTCACCTTGACATATTTCATTTTTAAGTTCTTAAAGAAAGTGATGGATATGTCTGTACCTTTGTTGAAGTGTCATGACATGTGACTGGAGCTCTCTTTCTCGTGGTGTTGCAGGAGGCATCTACATAAATATACTATCAGAATTAGGTTGGTGAATTTTTTAAGAATAGACTTGAAAATGATTTGAATTGATGAAAAATTTGAGAATGTTTCTTTTTCTTCTTCTTTTACCTGCAATAGCTCATCGACGCTTATCTCGGGTGATCCAGGTTGCTTGACTATAAAAAGGGGCAAAAAAAAAAGAAAAAACTCATAACATATATGATGAGAGTTAGAGAAAATCATATTTTGGATGAAGAGGATAATAGTACCAGAGGTCTGCTCCAAATATTTGATTAGTCTCAAGATCTCTTCCTGCCAAGAAAAGAGTATTTATTTAACTAACAGTTGTAAAAGTAAATCCCCTATAGTTTTAGAATTTACCCGTTGCATGGCGTTTTGCTGCAAAATTGACTGAACTGATGGGAGAATTGAGGCGGTCGTAGCATTGAGAGAGCTTGGGCTGCTTGAACCACCAGCAAAAGGTGTCAAGGTGTTTGTAGATCCCTAGTTGTACCCAAAAAAGAAACACTTCTTCAATTAACTATTTCAAAAATTGGTCTATCATGTTTTCACCATTTCTCTGGAAAGACCATATAGATTCAATGGAATTCAACTAGCATATGAAGGTTAGAGAGTACTTGCTATACCTTGGGACTCAGATCGGCTGATGTGACCTTAAACCGTCCCTTGTGCTCCACGTGTGGGGCTTCTGAAGTCTCGTCTGCATAAACATGAATTTGAATCTAAGACTTTACAAGAATTACATGTAAACTAATGAGTGAATGGGAGGCTACCAGAATCTCTCTTAGAGCGATACAACGATCCACTGTAACTCCGCTCTGTTTGATATTTACGCTGTTGAAAATCCCTACAGAAGTAATTCAAGTGGATTTAAAATAAAATCATCAGTCAAGTGCATAGAGCAAGACCTTCAAAGTAATGAAGCATGTTGAGATTGGTTCACTATAATAAGTACTGAGAATGCTAACCTATCAACATCAGATGAGATTCTCTTTGGAAAGAAAGTGCTCTCTGGTATAATCGAACCACTCAAATATTTTTTCTGTTCGGAAATGACATGACGTGGTAAAGAAATGTTTTGTGCTGAAGTGTCCTCTTCTTTCGTGGTATCAGCCAGAGATCCAATGGAAGACTTTGCTAAAAGCTGTTGTTCAGAATTTATTAGATTTGCATCCTTCCAATCAAGAGTAGTTGCATTATCCTCATCCTCGCTAATATCGAAGCAGCCTCTGCATCATAGCAAAGGTAATAAAGATCAATTCTTCTTTTATAACTCAGAAACGCTGTAGCTTCACGATACTATACGGAAGGGATACTTGAAAACATTTATCAAACTGCTACATTACTCAATGAAACTATCATATGTGACAATTGCATTTGGCATTTTAATTCGATACTATCCAGATATATAGGAGCTAGATAATGGAGATTTAGAGAATGTTGTGTACTTCAGTGCTTGAAGAGGTTTGATTGGAAATGAGACGAAAGAACTCTCTAAATCATTAATATCGTTCAGTTCGTCCTGCAAAGCAAAAGAAAAATAGCAAGATGTGTTCAGTTGACCAAAAATCTAACTTAACGCTTTATATAGAATCCAAAAAGCAGGCAGATAAGAGTATAGAGAATCGTTTTAAATAATACCTCCTGACTAGGAGCTGTTGCTGAGCTGCTAGCCCTTTCAGGGGAAATAGCAGATTCATCCTGTCTTTCACATTGCTTTCGGTTAAAATCAGGCTCTTCAGCATGTGAACTATCATCATCTGAGATCTACAAGGCTAAGATAATAAGTCCTCCAGCCTGTATAAAAAACTAAATTAGAAAAACTATTAACTTACAAGGGCAGCTTGATTTTTGAGGTCCTCGAGATTGAAATTCCAAGCGCTTATTCCCCTGATATATTCTTGCTGCAAAGAAATAGGAAGTATGAATATAGATGTAAAAATAATTTAAGCACACAACTAGACTCGAATACCAGAAGCTGTTTCTTGCATTTCTCAGAATAAAATAATTTGCAGCTTCAAAACATATTGCAGAATATTGTCAACCAGAAGGGTGAAATCTTTGTTTTTTAATCCTTGCCTGTGATAAGTGTGCTTCGTATTCAGATTTGTTTTGCATTAGAAGATCGGCTTCCTTTGACTGAAAGAAAGAACTCACATGTCAATCAAGCTTTTCCAATAATTTCTTTCTCAGCAAGAGGCAGAATAAGTTTAGAGGATAGACCAGAGACCTTTATTTGTCTATAGCGATCACCTAATGGAGGAAGACCACTTAGAATTGTTTTAACCAGGTAATCAGCTGGACGTGCATGTTTAAAGAAAGGGTGCTTTAAAAGCTTTTCTGAAGTTGGACGCTTCTTTGGGTCCTTCACCAGGCATGTACCCACCATTTCCTTAAAGGCCTATTTGAGGCAAAGAAACCATTAAGGTGGAAGAACACAACAAGCTAAACCGGTAAAGTAAAATTGTGACCACTCACGCACCTTTGAGAATCTTTTGTCTCTCTCGTAGTCAAGTCCAGGAGGTGCATTTTGCAAGGTCATCAGCAAAACCTACCAATGAATACCAGAAAGTAAAAAAAGATAGACAAACTGAGCAGCAGAGAGCAGTGAAGATTATACAAAACAAATAACATCATCGTAACTTTACCTTCATTGGTGGATACTTGGAAAATGGGGCATGACCATGTGCCAGTTCAAGGGCCGTTATTCCAAATGACCATACATCTGCTCTGTGACAGAGAATTTTATTAGAAAAAAGTTCTGTTTGATATAGCGCGGAAGTACTGTTTTAGTGAGTATGCAGAGATTAGAATTTATAAGCATCAGCTTACTTGAAATCATATCCATGTAGTTGCTGCATAACTTCAGGAGCCATCCTGTGCAGAGACAAGCATGAATCAGAAATTCTGTCTATGTATCTGCATGTGCACAGAACCTGGTGTTACTTATGCTGAAGATAGTACCAGCATGGAGTCCCAACAAATGTATTTCTGGAACGTTGTCTATCTCCTGTATCAAACATGCAAGCTGACACTCCAAAGTCTGCTAACTTAACGGCACCATTGGAATCCAAGAGAATATTTCCAGCCTGCAAACGAAGCCATATGTATCATTAAAAACGATAACACATTTCCACCACTCAAAGAGGGCGATAAACCAAAATGGCCTACATCATTGAGGAAAGTACTATACTAAAGGGTGATAATGCAAGCTTATACCTTCACATCCCTATGGATATGCCCATGAACATGAAGATATACAAGAGCTTTCAGAGTCTCGCGAAGTAAAGTAGCTATAACAGGTTCCTCAAATCCATCTGGATAAGAAGACTTTATTATATGGAGACAGGATCCTCCAGCCATGTAAGGCATCACAACCCAAAGCTGGTGTCCAGCAGTAAATGAGCAATGAGCTTGTAACACGTTTGGATGGTTGATCAGACTCATTGTTTGCACCTCTCTCCGGATCCCATCCTACACACAATTAAGCTCCTACTCATTCGGATTAACAGAGACAAAACTTCCATGATGTTCACAACTGCATCTAACTCTTTAAATCTTGCTTAAGCTCGTGAAACTTTAACATTAAAAATAAAATAAAATTGACGACAAGATCCGGACATGCAACTACCACTTGACATTTTCATGAAGTGCTATCTACTTCGGACACAATTGAACTCACATGTATCAAACAGCATGATACAGGAAAAATAAAAAAGAAATGTAAAATTTTGTCTTCGCTGAGTAACACTAGAAAAGTTCACTAACAAAGATTAGATAAAAATAGGAACATGCAAGCCATTTTTCATAATTCGGAATAAGAATAAATAAGAGGGCCTACCAGATCGTTATTGCACTTTTCCAGATCAAGAACCTTGACAGCAACAACCACATTAAGCGGTATGCACAAAGCTCTGTGCACAGTGGCACTGACACCATCACCAATTTCTTCATATAACTTATAGTCTTTTGCATGGAGAGGAAATTTTTTCTCTGAACCCGATTCCATTATTTTTTAAATCTTCTTAGCATATGCTATACACCTTCAACCCCTTAAGTTTCCAAGGAATTTACAAGAGAGGTCGACCAACGAGAACATCAATCTATGTGTGGTTTCTTCCAATTAGCTAGCATTTTACCCTTCTTCAACACCGAGCAAATGTGGAAGCATCATCAAAGCCATATCACCCAAAAGTTACCTGCGCAACAGACCACTCAAAATGAAGAACAAGTCTTCATGTGATATAAATTGGTAACATCTTCATTGGAAATCCGAAAACCTATAACTCAGAAACATCTTCTCAAGGGAATCAATCATCTAACTTCCCTAAATCCTGCGAAGGTACAAGTATGTCAAGCATAATGCTCATCGGCTATATTCTAGAATATAACGAGAATGCAATACGAACCAACAGCTGCGAAACTTATGGACACCAGTTATAGGGTCATGGATCTGCATTCGTTCTCTATGGTAAAACTAAGAATTCGATCTATCCAATAATTACCAGATATCTACAAATATGAACGCACATTCAGATTTCCTCTCAAAAGTTTTTTCTACACCACACAATTGATCATCACCATATCTCTCAATCAGATTTGAATAAATTGAAAGAAAAAAAACAACGAATCACGGAAAAAAGCTACATAAAACTAAGAAAGAATAAAAGATATCTTATCAATCTAAAAGAACTTCCGACAATCCTTCCATTACCGCAACGAATTCGGAAGAAAGCGAAAAAAAATCAAATCAAATCTGGGAGAAAATAATAACGCTGACCTCAAGTCAAATCAAAGGTGGCTTTACTTAAGCTGAGTTCTCTTGGTGCTGCTTCTCCTACTATCACGCGCAAACGAAAGTGACACAGACACCGCCGTCGATTGCGGCGGAGGCGGCGGCGAAGTCTGATAATCTGCGATTGATCCACAAAGGAGACACAATTATTTGGATGTAGAAGCAGGAGACTATATTAAGAATCTCGCTTTTATCTTCTTCGTTATGGAGTTCTCTCTTTGTCTTGTGTTAGCTTTTCTGTCGTCTGGTTTTCGCCTTAGCAGAAAGAATCTGGAGAGAGGAGCTAAGAGAAACGGTTGAACCGTGTGAATGTCAGAAAACCGTGTCAATTGTGTACCGATTTTGGTTAACCAAATCACAAAATTAGTCGAGATTTGCTTATAAAATAGTTCTTTTTTTATTTCTTTTTGTTATCTGATTTTCAATTGATATAATTTCGAAAACACAATTAGCAGTGAGATAGTTTCGAAAATACAATCAGCCAGAATTGTTAATATTATTCAGAAATAAATATTTTGGAATTACGTTATTACTAGTTATAAGATTTCGAAATGTTTGAGTGATAAAAGCAGTGATAAATCCATATACTTACTATCAATTCAAATGAGTCATTATAATCGAACCGAAGTTCGGGTGCTTGTAAAATCGGTTAAAATAGTAGATACCGAACCGGATATTCAAAATTAAGAAAAAAAGAGTCGAACTTATCCGGCTGGAGAAGAGATGATTGCCCGGTGTTTTGCTGGGGTCAACCCTTGCTTTTTAATTGGGTGCAATTTGCTTTCACCCCAATTATTTTCTTATATAACATACAAACATATCTTCTTCTAATATGTAATTACTATTCAGTTATTGTAAAAAGAAAATAAAAAAAATCCCAATTATTATACTTTAGTCAAACTCAAGTAGTTTGCATAAATTTTATTACAACTCACAGTGGATGTCGACAAAATTAAACTATTTCTGTATTGTATTACAATTCAAAAATAATAATCAGAGTTTGGTTAGAGCACGACGGAAGTCGCGAGTTCAAAAGGTAATTTTATTTGATCAGATCATTGAATTGTTTTTTCTTTAAAAAATTTTTCAGCTTTAATTTTATACATGTCATTTTATTCGTATAGCGATAGGGAACGTAAAAAAGAGAGGATAACGTTTCTTTCGCTTTGAGCTTGGTATAGCAGCCCCACATCAGAAGACCTGCACGATGAGTTATTAGCTCAGTGGTAGAGGGCGCCTTTGATAATTAGGTTGTTGTACATGGACTATGAAGACTCTCAATCACATGAATAGTTCAATATGTCTATCAGTGGTGCCTGGTCCTGAAATGTGGATCATCCATAGAAATTGTTGAATATCAAAACTTATTACACGAAATCTTTTTTTTAGAATAGATGAAGGAGTTGAGATTACTAGTAGATACAAGTAATAAATTGGTGTTTATTAAATTTTGAAAGGAATATTCTATAATTTCGCACCTAAAGACTTATTTTTGATAATAGAAATAATGGAACCTATAAATAAAAAGGATTCTACTCAAAAACTAATCGTACAATAGATTAGCAATCCAACGGTTTAATCCACTCAGCTATCTCTCCTACTCGAAAAGAGATATTTACTTAGGTTCCATTAGACAGAAAAAGATTGACGAGAAAAAAGGTTAACTAATTTCTAATTGTCTTTGACTAATACTAAACATATCTATCTCCGCATGTGCTTGGGAAAGTTATAACTAGGACAAGAATATCTGGTATACTCTTCAAATGATAATAATTCATTTCTAAAGTAATATTTATTTCATATATGCTTTAACATATTTTCATTGCTTTTTATTTTGGGTTTTGGCGTTTCAATTAGATGCATTATTAAATCGGACTATGTGCAGATGACTTTCTTACTACTGTATGTACTTAATTAAACACGTTATGATGATTCATAGTTTTAGTGTCCACACACAATCTTTTATATTTTCAATAAACAATGTACTATGCAACTTATAAGAGTTTAAACTACTAGTACTGTTTATTACAGTATCACTCTATCATATAATTTTAAAACATGTAATTCCATACACTATTTGTCAAAATAACATATCCTTCGAATATGAAATTTATCTATCATCTAAAAATATATATATAAAGATTTGTTTTTGGAAAAAAGCATCCTTAAAAATAATTCATTTGTTTTAGTATAAGTGAAACACAATAAAACAACAAGGATGAAATATATTTTGAAAGCGCTTTTTATTATTATTCCAGCAAAATGTCTCTGTACATAATAAAGAAATATGTTTGTATTCGAGAACATGCCAGTATAATGTTCAATAATGATGTTGTTTGAAGAGATGAATATTAACAAGTGGACTAATTAATGTTTCTTTTTATGTCCAATTTGGTCAAACAATTAACAAGTTAACATAATACATATAAGTCTGGAGGTCCATAAAAATACTCATTCTAGGTTATCTTTTTATGTGTTATTTAAAGTATCGATTACTTTGAAACTTTGATACAGAAATTATTCCTTTTATTTTTTAGAAAATAAGGTTTAAAAAACTAAAGGTTTATCGATATGACTCATATAAAATATTTATAGACATTACAATATTTTTTTAATTTTATTGTTTGTGAAATTTGATTCAACTTAGTGTTCTATTTTCCTGGACTTTTTCTTAACCCGTATAATATCTTAGAAAGTTTGAAAGTCTTATGATTTTCTCATTTCTTTTCAAAATTTTCAGGTTGAGATATGTATACATCTTAATTAAGCTTTTCATGTAAAACGCCGTTTTCACATCAATATGGTGTATCTCCCAACCTTTATTTATATTCTAGCAACCAGTGCAAAAATCTCTTCATAATCAATCTTTTGTTTCTGCACATATCCTTTGGCAACTAGTCTTGCTTTGAACATGTTAATCGACCATTAGCATTTCTTTTGATCTTAAAAATCCATTTATGACCAATAATCTTTGTTCCAAAAAGTTTATCAAACCAATCTCTTCAAAACCAATCTCTTCAGAACATGTGTTTGTCCATTCCTTTGATTCTTTTGCCTCTTGATAACAAGTTGGCTCATCACTAATTACAAGAAGAAGTTTTACACATTCTAGATCTGCAAGTGGAGCAGTTTTCTAGACTTAAAAACTACTGCTCAGCCCCTTAAGTAAGCATCTATTTTATTTTTAAGTTTAGTTGTAGAGTTATTTTCTAAGGTTACCAATTGTCAAGATTATTTAAATATGTTTTCATATATTTTGTAGCTCAAACCATGGATCAACAGTGGAACTAAATACATATATTGATGATGGTGGATTAGAAAATGTTTATTAAATGCAGTTGAGAGAGAGCCAACGAAAATGTAACACAAGAAAGTGCAAGAACAATAGAGTGGAAATAAGTAGGCCAAAAAAAGACAACAAGAATATTAGAAGATGGGTATAACTCTGTTACTTCAGAGTTTGGTGAGGGACCAAGCCAACCAACACAAAACTAATCCAGGTCTCAATATTCACCATTTCATTTTCATATTTGTAATCTAACATGGTCGTATTTTTGAGTTTTAGTTTATTATAATTGGACCAAAACTCAAAAAGTGAAGAATCTCATTTTGTTTCACACATTTTAAGAAAAAAACTCTATAGAGACAAATATATTGTGTGGTTTATGTTCCCTTTTGTTTTGTTGCAAAAAGATTATATTATTTTCTGGGTTTAGTAAAACTGAGTTACTTTAAAGCTTTAAATTTTTCTGGGTTTAGTAAAAAACTGAATTTGCTTCAAAGGTTCGAATTTCAGATGGTTTGGTAATTACATGTGTTTTCCTTAAATATATTGGCTAGTTGTATTTGTGCTCTTTTAACAAGATAATTGAAAGATTAAACTATACAAAACAAATAACAACAACAGATTAAACTAGAGTACTAAAGAACCGTTGAAAAAACAAAAAAAAAACTTAGAAAATAAACCAACTAGATAAAGGAGGCATAAGGTTTAGATAGTCTTGCGAGATTTAGAGGAGGATCCTTCTTCGAAATCAGGATAGGGCTTTCTGTTGGACTCTCTGTTGAAAAGTGCTTGAATCTCTTGTTGAGAAGTATTGGTGGCCAAATCGAGATCGTATGTCGCAGAGAAATTATCAACAATTGATTAGAACTAGAATGTTGTTTGATGGGTAATTATTAGATGCCTAGTGCAAGGAGGATGTATGGAGTGAGTATGTCAGATTGCATGTGCTAATAACTAAGTTGGTCTATGACGTCAGTGGCTAGAGACGTCAGCCTTGACGCTGCATTTCCTAAAAAAAAGTCGATAACTAGAATATAAAAACCGAAAATAATCCTTAAAGAAAGACAAATAGATCACGTTTTGTTGTCAAAGCCGCCTCCTCAAGTAAACCAACTACGTTCACATCATACGCATGCACATTCATATATACACACAAATAGTGTGAGTCAAACAAGTTTATGTATATATGAACAGAGTCAAGATTATCACATCACAACAATGCAAGATTTCTCTTCTCTTCTACCGTCTCTTTTAGCCCTAGCTTCAGTTTCTACGTCACCGGTGACGTTGAACTCGTCCAAGCTGCCGTTAAAGCTGTCCGTGAAACGGAGACTTATTACTCCGTTCAAGTTGACGACGCAGATTTCCAGTTTGAAACATTGCCTTTACGTGAAGACAGCTTCTTCCATTTCCCGACGACGACTAATACTGTGTTAGCATATCTCCTAGCATCACTCTGTTTTCTATATATGTTCTGTGTTATATAAGCCAAGTAGGTTAGATTATCATAGTATATAAACTTGTAAATGCTTCACGTTTATAATTCAAGAAATTCTCTGCAATCTTCTTGGCGGCTGTGAACTTATCATGGTATCAGAGCAAGACAAAATTTTCTAATTTTTTTTTTTTACTTTCTCGAGATTACACATCACTAAATCGATCTGTTGTGTGTAATTCTCTTTCTACTCGAACTCGATCATGAGTACCTCCGAAACGACCACCAAACGACACGAAATAAGGAGAACTATTTCTCCTTTCGATTTGACCGCGGCGGACATTTTCGGAGCCATCATCTCCAGGTCTTTCCTCCGTGGAAATAACTATGATGATTGGGCAGTTGCATTCAAGACGGCGCTCTGTTCTCGAGAGAAATATGGTTTCATCGATGGAACCATCACCAAACCTGCTCCTCAATCTCCCGACTTTGAGGACTGGGATCCGATAAACACTTTGCTTGTGTCATGGATAAAAATGACAATTGAGCCGACATTGTTGACCAATATCTCTCATTGGGACAATGCTAAGGAGTTGAGACCATATTGAAAAGAGATATGCAGTCACAAGTGGACCAAGAAATCAACAAATCAAAGCTGAATTAGCCACTTGTAAGCAAGTTGATTTGACTGTAGAAGAGTATTTTGGAAATCTGAGCAAGATGTGGGATCGTATGACAAACTATCGTCCTCTACGTGTGTGTTCTTGTGGACTGTGCACATATGATTTATTGGCCCTGCAAGAAAAAGACAGCGAAGAGGATCAAGTTCAACAATTTCTTTTTGGTTTGGATGATCGTCTCTTTGGAACAACACGTTCCAATTTGATATCTCGTGTACCTCTTCCAACTCTAGAAGAAGCTTACAACATAGTGAAGCAAGAAGAAGATATGCAGAATGGTACGAGATCAAGAGAAGTTATACCTGAAATTGCAACGTTTGCAGCTTAGTTCAAACTGCAGCCAAAATGTGAATCCTCGGTAGTGTGCAAGCACTGGAAACACTCAGGTCACACATCGGAGAGTTGTTTTGCTGTTATCGGTTATCCGAAGTAGCTGTCAAGAATAAAGAAAAATCAAGCATTGCAGCATCACTTAAAGGTCCTGTTTACACTAATGTAGCAGCTATGCCTTTGATGCCTTCTGTTCAAGCAAATCGTGTTGTTACTGACCAGGACAAAAATGCTTTGTTGGGCCTCACCGATGATCAGTGGCGTGCTATACGTCAAGCACTTACTGCTGGTGCAAGTGGATCCACCAAAACTTTTTCTGGTATGTCTCTTACACCCTCTTGGATTCTTGACACAGGAGCTTCCAATCACATGACTGGGAAGCTAGCTGCTCTGCAAAACCTTCGAGATATGTCTCATGTTCTGGTTATTCTATCTGACGGTACAGAAAGAATATCTTCTAAAAAAGGGACAATACGTTTGGGTTCATATTTGGTTTTACAATCTGTCTTATATGTTGAAGAAATTAAATCAGATCTTATTTTTCTTGGTCAATTGGTGGATGATACTAATTGTGTTTTACAAGGTGCTCATAACTTCCTTGTAATTCAGGACCGTATAACGAGGATGGTGATTGGAGTCGGTAAGTGGCATAATGGGACTTTCTATTTTTATGGTATGGAGTCTGTGGCAGCAGTTCGAACCAAGGAGTTAAACGAGTTTACTCTTTGGCACAACCGTATGGGACATCCATCAACCCATATTTTGAAGTCCTTACCCGAAGTTTCATTTTCTGATATTTCCAGTAATGTTTGTGATGCTTGTTTTCTTGCGAAGAAGACATGAGATGCATTTCTGTTGAATGACAATAAGAGTTTGAGAGCTTTGAAACTATACACTGTGATGTTTGGGGTCCTTACAGAACTTAATCTTTTTCTGGAGCACATTATTTTTTGCGATAGTTGATGATTTCTCACACAGTGTTTGGGTTTTTCTAATGGCTACCAAACAAGAGACAAAACAGCATTTGATGAATTTTATATCTATGGTCGAAAAGCAGTTTGAGGCCAATGTCAAAATCATTCAAACAAACAATGGGACAGAGTTTATGGTTTTGTCTCAAACTTTTAAAGAGAAAGGAATACTTCATCGGACTTCGTGTGTTGGAACACCAAATCAAAACGGTCGCGTTGAACGCAAGCACCGTCACATCCTAAATATTGTCAGAGCTTTGCGTTTTCAGTCATCCTTACCGATACAATTTTGGGGCGAATGCATACTGTCGGCTGCCTACTTGATCAATCGCACTCCATCCGCTGTATTGAAAGGAAAAACACCCTATGAGATTTTGCATAATACTACACCACCGTTATCTCACCTCAGAGTATTTGGCTCTTTTGTTTTTGTTCATAATTAGAGAACAAATGGCGACAAATTTTCTTCCAAGTCTCGCAAGTGTGTCTTCATAGGCTATCCTTATGGACATAAATGATGGAGAGTATTCGACCTCGAAACACAGAGCTTTCTTGTCTCACGCGATGTTATTTTGCATGAATCAGAATTTCCATATCGTTCCCATGAAATTCAATCCAACAAAGAAGAAGAAGCACATATATGGGCTTCTCTTTCAACTGGCCCATCACTAATACAAAATGAAGATCTATTCGACAATGGGTCTTATTTGAGTTCTAATCAGGCCCAAGAAGCCTCTCCAGATATGCCAAATCCACAAGAGCTTTATGTTGCGCCAGCACATGTACCGATATCATCTTCCATTGATACGATATCAACGCTAACAACGTCGCCGGAAATCTTTACAGGAGCTCCGCCGGTGGTGATCTCCGAACCAGCACAATCAACTCCGACAACCATTGCTATGCCTCAACTTGATCGTGGCCGTGTAGCTCATGATGCTCCTATACGAATGTTTTGTGATAGTAAATCAACTATATATATTGCCACAAATCCGGTGTTTCATGAGAGAACAAAACAGATTGAGAATGATTGTCATTTCGTTAGAGATGAAGTCGTTTCAGGCAACATCTAGTTGATTAAAGTATTTAAATTTTTGTTAAGAGACTCATATTATATTGGGTGATTTGCTAGATAGGGCAACAGTAAGAGTTAATTATTTAAATAAACCAAATGTTTGAAAATTAATATAATAATTTTTTTAAAATTTTGTAAATACTATTTTGCCCTTTTCTAATGAGTAAACAAAAAATGTATTTACAAAAATGCCACTAATGAAATTTTCCACGTAAGCGATCAACTCTACTAATCTAACGGAGTGCAACGTAATAGATTTCACTAAAAAATATAGTAGAGTTAAAGTGTGTTTAATAGAGTTGACATGAATTAAAAGTCGTGTATAGTAGAGTTAGAATTTATGCGTAGTAGAGTTGATTTTTGCGCTTTAATCAACTCTATTAAACTAACAGAGTGCAATATAATAGAGTTAATCAAAATGTTAGTAGAGTTAAGGTATGTTTAGTAGAGTTGACATGAATTAAAAGTCGTGTATAGTTGAATTGTGCGAAAAATATGTGCACAATATAGTTAAAATTTAACTCGTGATAGATTTAGAGAGTGTTTAGTAGAGTTAATGACTTTTGTAGTAGAGTTGATTGTGAAAACCTAGACTACGTCCGTAGTAGAGTTAAAATGACAAATTTACCCCTTAGTTATTAGCTCATCTGCCACTCACACCATTAGAGCTTTCTTTAAGCTCCTTTACTTCTTTCAAGGTCCTTCATTGTAGTGTTTATTCGCTTTTTATGTTTGGATCTATGGATCAAATCATTTTTGTATGTGGGATTTGGAGTTTTAAAGAAAGTGGATGAAGTTTTTTGGTGGACCAGTCCTACGGGTGTCGGATCATAGGCATTGGTGAACATTTAAAGTTCGATGAATTTCTGGAGATGGTTTATGCCAATTTTGGTTTGCATCAACAGTGTTATGAGGTAAAATTAAGCTATATGCTAGCTGTAGTCATTCATTCACTACCACAAGATACCCCTCTGTCTTTTTAAGTAACAAAAGACAATTGCAAGTGTTTGTGCAACAATTTTGTAAAGAAGCAATGCATCTATATGTCAAGATTTCCATTAGATCTCGTGTGTCAGCGACTTTCCCTGAAAAATGTAACAGTGATGAGAAATTTCATTGTAAGTGGGAGAGTTATGATGCTTCGTGTAATAGAGTTGACCCTTGGTCTATTAGAGTTGATCCTTTGTGTAGTAGGGATTGCCCTTGTAGTAGAATTGGTCAAAAATGTGGTGTATTTGATCCAGTGTTTAGTAAAGGTGGACCAAACAATAAGCGTATGGTGGAAAATGTGAAACACGGAACTGAACATTCTAAGGACGAAGATACGGAATTCAGATTCGACTGTTGCGATGATATGGATGGCGCAAGCTCAGATGATTAAGATTATATCAATGTTCGTAAAAAATCAAAGGAAGAAGAGAAGAAAAACCTCTCGGAGAAAACAATGGAGTTGGATATGAAGGCTGAGTATTTGGACATAGAGATGTCAGCACTAGTATTGGTTGTTGGGCAATGATACTCATCAAAAAAGAACTCGTGATGAGGCTAAATATTCTTTCTGTCTTACATAGATTTGACTTCGATGTTGTCGCTTCATCGAAGACATTGTTGGATGTGAAATTTTGGGTACCAAACTGTCAGTGGAGAGTGTGAACTTCACCTGTTGACGATGGTGGTTGTTTGTTTTTCTGGAAGTATATGGGGACAACATAGTTGTTCTGTTACAGAGAGACCAGGTCGTGCACGACAAACATCTACTAAAGTCTTAGGACGATTATACGTAGAATTCGTATGTGGAATTGGGCCATCTGTTCTTCCTCAACACATTGCTGATTCAATGAACAAGCGATTCGGTCTGAAGGCACACTTTTCATATAATGTAGTAAGTTAAACTTGTTTCGTAGAGTTAAAGGTTGGTATGGTGGAGTTAATTTTGACGTAGTAGAGTTACTGTGAAAATAGTAGAGTTAATCTTCCTTATAGTGGAATTAATGTAGTTATGGTGGAGTTAAACTCGTATCTAGTAGACTTAAATGTCATTGTAGTGGAGTTAATCTATTTGTAGAAGAGTAACTTTTCTGGTAGTGGTGTGTTAAGGTGGAAGTAATAGAGTTAATCTTCCTTGTAGTAGAGTTAATGTAGTGAGCTAAACTTGTTTGGTAGAGTTAAATTTTTGTATGGTGGAGTTAATTTTTACGTAGTAGAGTTGATGTGGAAATAGTAGAGTTAATCTTCCTTGTAGTGGAGTTAATGTAGTCACTGTGAAGTTAAACTCTTTTTTAGTAGAGTTAAATGTCCTCGTAGTGGAGTTAAATGTCCTTCATAGTAAAGCTAATGTCGTCATAACTATAATTTATGCAACCAAAGTACTGGAAAACATACTGCATTCTAAGTCAAACATGAGCCTTAGTTACATGCACTTCTGAAAGTAGTTTCCAAGAACTTCTGTCGTACTTGTTTGTTATTAGAAGAGTGAATCCCAGAACCCTAATATAGCCTTCAAGTTTATATTCATAGCCTTCGCTGCAAGAATTAGAGGTTTTCCGTACATGAGGAAGGTTTTTGTTGTTGATGGTACCTTTTTGCAAGGGAAGTATAAAGGTACTCTACTAAATGCTACCATGCAAGACGGTAACTTCAACATATTTCCTATGGCTTTCAGTATGGTTGATACCGAATCTTGGGAATTGTTTTTTTAGACAGCTCAATGTTATCCCTGATGACAGAGAACTTGCCATCATATCAGATAGGCATAACTCCATTGCTAAAGCCATTAAGAATGTGTACCCACTTTCTTCTCAGGGAATTTGCACCTACCATCTATGTATGAATATTTTGTCGAAATGTGGAGGAGGAGAGCCATTTAAATTGTTCAAGAAAGCTGCCACTGCGTTTAGGGTTGCTGAGTTCAACGCTATATTTGTTCAGATTCAGGCGTTAGAGTTAAAGCTTCATGCATACTTGATAAAAGCTAATGTTTGGGTGTGGAGTTGAGTTTACTTTCTCGGAAACAGATACAATTTCACTACATCAAACATTGTAGAATCAATCAACCATATCTTATCAAAGGCAAGAACTTTCCCCATTGTGTAGCTTGTAGATGCAATTAAGGCGATATTAACACGTTGGTTCACGAAGAGGAAAACAAAGGTTACTCTCTGATAAAGACATTTTTACGGTGTTTTCTCAAATACCAAACTGTCTATCTAATCAATTGCAGTACAGTATGGTGTCAATCCACTGGGAGAGTAACTAGCAATCAAGATGTAATCTACTTATCATAATCTAAGCCAGATTCGGTTAAGTGAGTGGTAATCTATCCTAGGTGACAACGAAATCTTAAAACAGAATGCTTAAAAACGAAACATGAAATTAGAGCATTAAAAATAAAGCGATAGTAAAACTAATAATGAAGTGCAACACGAAATCTCAACCTAAAAGCAGAGTATTTAAAATCACGAAAATTCAATAGAGAAAAAATGGGTTCTCGAGGTTTAGGATCAATGATTAGGGTATTCCTAGAGGTTCCAGACTTATTTATCAACCTATTTAGATGACCTCTAAGCAAGGAATCACAAAGTAATCACATTCGCTCTCGTGCAATGGGACCTCTCCTAAAAGACAACTTGACTTGACTCTCGCCCAACGATTGGAAATTCTTGAGGCTTTAAGTATGGACCTTACAAAGCCTAATAACACCCTAGACAATCAATCTCTTGAGCTAGGAAGATGTTATCTTAACTTAAGCATGTTCAAGTGATTCCCCAAACGCCTCTCGGGGGGGATTCACCAAGAGATCGAATTTCAATTGATCAGAAAGAAACAAGCATTAAGAACACTTAAATTAAAGATATCTAATACCTTAATTAAACATAAACAAGTCTGGAAATTCCTAAGTTTTCCCCTAATCTCACCCTTTCCTCAAGAACCCTGGACTAACTTACTCAGAATTCATGAAGTAAAATATAGACTTAAAATTGAAAATCAATTGCATAAAACTTAAGACTAAAAAATCGTAAATGCCTTTGTAAAGATAAGACTCGAAATTTGCTAGAAAAGATTGTATATTAAAACTTGAAATTCTAGTACAATTTATAGATCAAAAGATCTTAAAGAAAATGGAAAAATACTAAAAGAGAAAAAGGGAAAATTCCCTAAAAAGAAAAATGGGAAATTCCTTTAAAAAGTGAAAAGGAAATTTCGTTAAGAAAGAAAATAGAAAAAGCCTAAAATAGTTATTGGGCTTGCACAAATGGGTCTTGATGGGCCTTTTTCGCAGAGAAGCCCAAGAAGTCAATCTTCGTCCAAAGTCTTAGTTCTGGTCCGCAAATTCACTCGACCAAGTGATGGTCGAGTGTCATGCTCGAGTGTCAGAGACTCGAGTGCCAAATCTTCTAGTTCGCATCCTGAACTTCAACCTTAGGCCATACGATTCCTCATTGGTCTTCTTGTAATCCGAAATACTCCGTGATAAGCTCCAAAAAGTACCTAAAAATCCCTTTTATGCAATGTATGCAATGCCCAATACTAATAATGCAAATTATGCTAAAAGAACATAAAACAATGATAACAATGCAAGTATGAATGCAAAACATGCTAAATAATAGTCCTAAAATGTGGTAAAATGCAGACACATCAACTCCCCCAAACTTAGTCTTTGCTTGCCCTCAAGCAAATATGCATCGAACTAAGAAGGAAGAGAAGTTGCTGACAATGGGAACATCTTACTTAAACAAATGACTTGCCAAACTGAAAAATCGTAAACCACAAGTGAAACCTCATTCTTTTGTAAGAACCACAATTTACTTTCATCAAGGCTTAGCATAAAAACCGAATATTCCCTAACACTTAGTTGGACTCTTAAGAAACTCCGATTCGAAACCTATTTCTTTCAAGTGCAGTCCGCAAGAGGGGCTATTGATCAAAGACCTTGGGATTCAACTTCCTCAAATTCAGTTAGTCACTATGGTTTAAGCATTAATTTTCGCTTCTCAACTCCTACTCGTTTTTATTGG
>JAKUCM010003743.1:0-17633 GCA_023374145.1 Lepidium sativum | reverse complement strand
TTCTTCATCAGCATAGGCTATGCTTAGATCTACATGCACCTGTAGTAGTCGATCTGAATCCCACCGACCCGCTACTCTTGAGGTGTTCGAGCTCTTGTTTCAAATTTATTATTTTTAATTGACCAGGTTCGATATTGGAATGCCTCCAATGTGATATTTCCCGACAACAAGCCCTAATTTTCTTATCTAAATGTATTAATCCCTTGATAAGAAGTACCCTCCCAACTTTTTTGTATAGTTTCCATCAATCAAGATTTCCCAATCCATCTTTTGTCAAATATGATTTGTCGTTATTTGGCTACCGAATTTGCACTAAACCGCCCCAAAATTGGTCTGTGGTCGGATCCTATCATATCCAAATATTCAACTACAGATTTTGGAAATAAATCAAGCCACCTTTCGTTCCCAAAATATTTATCTAGAATACAGCGTACTATACCATTTTACCAGGATCCATCAAGCACAGAGCTTGTCGAACCTCCTCTACAGTGGTTCGCCTCATGAATATTTGATTATCTAAGTTAGTGACTTTTGATTATAGGTCATCCAAGGCCACAGTTGAATCCCCATTACTTGAGAAAAGCATGAGAAATAGTCTGTTGCTCCTCTAATAATATCATTCTCTTTAGTTACCCAAACATCATTGCTCGTATACAGTCCAATTATCCTATTACAAGCTCGCTGCTGATCTCGTCTGGGCGTGGAAATATCTAGTATTCTCATCTCCTTCGCTTAACCACTTATTCCCTTTTTGTTGTTTCCAAAAAGCTTCTTCATCAGCATAGGCTATGCTTAGATCTACATGCACCTGTAGTAGTCGATCTGAATCCACCGACCCGCTACTCTTGAGATGTTCGAGCTCTTGTTTCAAATTTATTATTTTTAATTGACCAGGTTCGATATTGGAATGCCTCCAGTGTGATATTTCCCGGCAACAAGCCCTAATTTTCTTATCTAATGTATTAATCCCTTGATAAGAAGTACCCTCCCAACTTTTTTGTATAGTTTCCATCACTCAAGATTTCCCAGTCCATCTTTTGTCAAATATGATTTGTCGTTATTTGGCTACCGAATTTGCAGTAAACCGCCCCAAAATTGGTCAGTGGTCGGATCCTATCATATCCAAATATTCAACTACATATTTTGGAAATAAATCAAGCCACCTTTCGTTCCCAAAAGATTTATCTAGAATACATCGTACTATACCATTTTACCAGGATCCATCAAGAACAGAGCTTGTCGAACTTCCTCTACAGTGGTTCGCCTCATGAATATTTAATTATCTAAGTTAGTGACTTTTGATTCTAGGCCATCCAAGGCCACAGTTGAATCCCCATTACTTGAGAAAAGCATTGAGAAACAGTCTGTTGCTCCTCTAATAATATCATTCTCTTTAGTTACCCAAACATCATTGCTCGTATACAGTCCAATTATCCTATTACAAGCTCGCTGCTGATTCGTCTGAGCGTGGAAATATCTAGTATTCTCATCTCCTTCGCTTAACCACTTATTCCCTTTTTTGTTGTTTCCAAAAAGCTTCTTCATCAGCATAGGCTATGCTTAGATCTACATGCACCTGTAGTAGTCGATCTGAATCCACCGACCCGCTACTCTTGAGGTGTTCGAGCTCTTGTTTCAAATTTATTATTTTTTAATTGACCAGGTTCGATATTGGAATGCCTCCAATGTGATATTTCCCGACAACAAGCCCTAATTTTCTTATCTAAATGTATTAATCCCTTGATAAGAAGTACCCTCCCAACTTTTTTGTATAGTTTCCATCAATCAAGATTTCCCAATCCATCTTTTGTCAAATATGATTTGTCGTTATTTGGCTACCGAATTTGCACTAAACCGCCCCAAAATTGGTCTGTGGTCGGATCCTATCATATCCAAATATTCAACTACAGATTTTGGAAATAAATCAAGCCACCTTTCGTTCCCAAAATATTTATCTAGAATACAGCGTACTATACCATTTTACCAGGATCCATCAAGCACAGAGCTTGTCGAACCTCCTCTACAGTGTTTCGCCTCATGAATATTTGATTATCTAAGTTAGTGACTTTTGATTCTAGGTCATCCAAGGCCACAGTTGAATCCCCATTACTTGAGAAAAGCATTGAGAAATAGTCTGTTGCTCCTCTAATAATATCATTCTCTTTAGTTACCCAATCATCATTGCTCGTATACAGTCCAATTATCCTATTACAAGCTCGCTGCTGATTCGTCTAGGCGTGGAAATATCTAGTATTCTCATCTCCTTCGCTTAACCACTTATTCCCTTTTTGTTGTTTCCAAAAAGCCTCTTCATCAGCAAAGGCTATGCTTAGATCTACATGCACCTGTAGTAGTCGATCTGAATCCACCGACCCGCTACTCTTGAGGTGTTCGAGCTCTTGTTTCAAATTTATTATTTTTAATTGACCAGGTTCGATATTGGAATGCCTCCAGTGTGATATTTCCCGGCAACATGCCCTAATTTTCTTATCTAAATGTATTAATCCCTTGATAAGAAGTACCCTCCCAACTTTTTTGTATAGTTTCCATCAATCAAGATTTCCCAATCCATCTTTTGTCAAATATGATTTGTCGTTATTTGGCTACCGAATTTGCACTAAACCACCCCAAAATTGGTCTGTGGTCGGATCCTATCATATCAAATATTCAACTACAGATTTTGGAAATAAATCAAGCCACCTTTCGTTCCCAAAAGATTTATCTAGAATACAGCGTACTATACCATTTTACCAGGATCCATCAAGAACAGAGCTTGTCGAACTTCCTCTACAGTGGTTCGCCTCATGAATATTTAATTATCTAAGTTAGTGACTTTTGATTCTAGGCCATCCAAGGCCACAGTTGAATCCCCATTACTTGAGAAAAGCATTGAGAAACAGTCTGTTGCTCCTCTAATAATATCATTCTCTTTAGTTACCCAAACATCATTGCTCGTATACAGTCCAATTATCCTATTACAAGCTCGCTGCTGATTCGTCTGAGCGTGGAAATATCTAGTATTCTCATCTCCTTCGCTTAACCACTTATTCCCTTTTTGTTGTTTCCAAAAAAGCTTCTTCATCAGCATAGGCTATGCTTAGATCTACATGCACCTGTAGTAGTCGATCTGAATCCACCGACCCGCTACTCTTGAGGTGTTCGAGCTCTTGTTTCAAATTTATTATTTTTAATTGACCAGGTTCGATATTGGAATGCCTCCAATGTGATATTTCCCGACAACAAGCCCTAATTTTCTTATCTAATGTATTAATCCCTTGATAAGAAGTACCCTCCCAACTTTTTTGTATAGTTTCCATCAATCAAGATTTCCCAATCCATCTTTTGTCAAATATGATTTGTCGTTATTTGGCTACCGAATTTGCAGTAAACCGCCCCAAAATTGGTCTGTGGTCGGATCCTATCATATCCAAATATTCAACTACAGATTTTGGAAATAAATCAAGCCATCTTTCGTTCCCAAAAGATTTATCTAGAATACAGCGTACTATACCATTTTACCAGGATCCATCAAGAACAGAGCTTGTCGAACCTCCTCTACAGTGGTTCGCCTCATGAATATTTGATTATCTAAGTTAGTGACTTTTGATTTTAGGTCATCCAAGGCCACAGTTGAATCCCCATTACTTGAGAAAAGCATTGAGAAATAGTCTGTTGCTCCTCTAATAATACCATTCTCTTTAGTTACCCAAACATCATTGCTCGTATACAGTCCAATTATCCTATTACAAGCTCGCTGCTGATTCTTCTGGGCGTGGAAATATCTAGTATTCTCATCTCCTTCGCTTAACCACTTATTCCTCTTTTTTTGTTTCCAAAAAGCCTCTTCATCAGCATAGGCTATACTTAGATCTACATGCACCTGTAGTAGTCGATCTGAATCCACCGACCCGCTACTCTTGAGGTGTTCGAGCTCTTGTTTCAAATTTATTATTTTTAATTGACCAGGTTTGATATTGGAATGCCTCCAGTGTGATATTTCCCGGCAACAAGCCCTAATTTTCTTATCTAATGTATTAATCCCTTGATAAGAAGTACCCTCCCAACTTTTTTGTATAGTTTCCATCAATCAAGATTTCCCAATCCATCTTTTGTCAAATATGATTTGTCGTTATTTGGCTACCGAATTTGCACTAAACCACCCCAAAATTGGTCTGTGGTCGGATCCTATCATATCCAAATATTCAACTACAGATTTTGGAAATAAATCAAGCCACCTTTCGTTCCCAAAAGATTTATCTAGAATACAGCGTACTATACCATTTTACCAGGATCCATCAAGAACAGAGCTTGTCGAACCTCCTCTACAGTGGTTCACCTCATGAATATTTGATTATCTAAGTTAGTGACTTTTGATTCTAGGTCATCCAAGGCCACAGTTGAATCCCCATTACTTGAGAAAAGCATTGAGAAATAGTCTGTTGCTCCTCTAATAATATCATTCTCTTTAGTTACCCAAACATCATTGCTCGTATACAGTCCAATTATCCTATTACAAGCTCGTTGCTGATTCGTCTCGGCGTGGAAATATCTAGTATTCTCATCTCCTTCGCTTAACCACTTATTCCCTTTTTTTTTGTTTCCAAAAAGCTTCTTCATCAGCATAGGCTATGCTTAGATCTACATGCACCTGTAGTAGTCGATCTGAATCCACCGACCCGCTACTCTTGAGGTGTTCGAGCTCTTGTTTCAAATTTATTATTTTTAATTGACCAGGTTCGATATTGGAATGCCTCCAGTGTGATATTTCCCGGCAACAAGCCCTAATTTTCTTATCTAATGTATTAATCCCTTGATAAGAAGTACCCTCCCAACTTTTTTGTATAGTTTCCATCAATCAAGATTTCCCAATCCATCTTTTGTCAAATATGATTTGTCGTTATTTGGCTACCGAATTTACACTAAACCCCCCCCCCCAAAATTGGTCTGTGGTCGGATCCTATCATATCCAAATATTCAACTACAGATTTTGGAAATAAATCAAGCCACCTTTCGTTCCCAAAAGATTTATCTAGAATACAGCGTACTATACCATTTTACCAAGATCCATCAAGAACAGAGCTTGTCGAACCTCCTCTACAGTGGTTCTCCTCATGAATATTTGATTATCTAAGTTAGTGACTTTTGATTCTAGGTCATCCAAGGCCACAGTTGAATCCCCATTACTTGAGAAAAGCAATGAGAAATAGTCTGTTGCTCCTCTAATAATATCATTCTCTTTAGTTACCCAATCATCAGTGCTCGTATACAGTCCAATTATCCTATTACAAGCTCGCTGCTGATTCGTCTAGGCGTGGAAATATCTAGTATTCTCATCTCCTTCGCTTAACCACTTATTCCCTTTTTGTTGTTTCCAAAAAGCTTCTTCATCAGCATAGGCTATGCTTAGATCTACATGCACCTGTAGTAGTCGATCTGAATCCACCGACCCGCTACTCTTGAGGTGTTCGAGCTCTTGTTTCAAATTTATTATTTTTAATTGACCAGGTTCGATATTGGAATGCCTCCAGTGTGATATTTCCCGGCAACAAGCCCTAATTTTCTTATCTAAATGTATTAATCCCTTGATAAGAAGTACCCTCCCAACTTTTTTGTATAGTTTCCATCAATCAAGATTTCCCAATCCATCTTTTGTCAAATATGATTTGTCGTTATTTGGCTACCGAATTTGCACTAAACCACCCCAAAATTGGTCTGTGGTCGGATCCTATCATATCAAATATTCAACTACAGATTTTGGAAATAAATCAAGCCACCTTTCGTTCCCAAAAGATTTATCTAGAATACAGCGTACTATACCATTTTACCAGGATCCATCAAGAACAGAGCTTGTCGAACCTCCTCTACAGTGGTTCACCTCATGAATATTTGATTATCTAAGTTAGTGACTTTTGATTCTAGGTCATCCAAGGCCACAGTTGAATCCCCATTACTTGAGAAAAGCATTGAGAAATAGTCTGTTGCTCCTCTAATAATATCATTCTCTTTAGTTACCCAAACATCATTGCTCGTATACAGTCCAATTATCCTATTACAAGCTCGTTGCTGATTCGTCTCGGCGTGGAAATATCTAGTATTCTCATCTCCTTCGCTTAACCACTTATTCCCTTTTTTTTTGTTTCCAAAAAGCTTCTTCATCAGCATAGGCTATGCTTAGATCTACATGCACCTGTAGTAGTCGATCTGAATCCACCGACCCGCTACTCTTGAGGTGTTCGAGCTCTTGTTTCAAATTTATTATTTTTAATTAACCAGGTTCGATATTGGAATGCCTCCAGTGTGATATTTCCCGGCAACAAGCCCTAATTTTCTTATCTAATGTATTAATCCCTTGATAAGAAGTACCCTCCCAACTTTTTTGTATAGTTTCCATCAATCAAGATTTCCCAATCCATCTTTTGTCAAATATGATTTGTCGTTATTTGGCTACCGAATTTGCACTAAACCGCCCCAAAATTGGTCAGTGGTCGGATCCTATCATATCCAAATATTCAACTACAGATTTTGGAAATAAATCAAGCCACCTTTCGTTCCCAAAAGATTTATCTAGAATACAGCGTACTATACCATTTTACCAGGATCCATCAAGAACAGAGCTTGTCGAACTTCCTCTACAGTGGTTCGCCTCATGAATATTTGATTATCTAAGTTAGTGACTTTTGATTCTAGGTCATCCAAGGCCACAGTTGAATCCCCATTACTTGAGAAAAGCATTGAGAAATAGTCTGTTGCTCCTCTAATAATATCATTCTCTTTAGTTACCCAATCATCATTGCTCGTATACAGTCCAATTATCCTATTACAAGCTCGCTGCTGATTCGTCTAGGCGTGGAAATATCTAGTATTCTCATCTCCTTCGCTTAACCACTTATTCCCTTTTTGTTGTTTCCAAAAAGCCTCTTCATCAGCAAAGGCTATGTTTAGATCTACATGCACCTGTAGTAGTCGATCTGAATCCACCGACCCGCTACTCTTGAGGTGTTCGAGCTCTTGTTTCAAATTTATTATTTTTAATTGACTAGGTTCGATATTGGAATGCCTCCAGTGTGATATTTCCCGGCAACAAGCCCTAATTTTCTTATCTAATGTATTAATCCCTTGATAAGAAGTACCCTCCCAACTTTTTTGTATAGTTTCCATCAATCAAGATTTCCCAATCCATCTTTTGTCAAATATGATTTGTCGTTATTTGGCTACCGAATTTGCACTAAACCGCCCCAAAATTGGTCTGTGGTCGGATCCTATCATATCCAAATATTCAACTACAGATTTTGGAAATAAATCAAGCCATCTTTCGTTCCCAAAAGATTTATCTAGAATACAGCGTACTATACCATTTTACCAGGATCCATCAAGAACAGAGCTTGTCGAACCTCCTCTACAGTGGTTCACCTCATGAATATTTGATTATCTAAGTTAGTGACTTTTGATTTTAGGTCATCCAAGGCCACAGTTGAATCCCCATTACTTGAGAAAAGCATTGAGAAATAGTCTGTTGCTCCTCTAATAATATCATTCTCTTTAGTTACCCAAACATCATTGCTCGTATACAGTCCAATTATCCTATTACAAGCTCGCTGCTGATTCTTCTGGGCGTGGAAATATCTAGTATTCTCATCTCCTTCGCTTAACCACTTATTCCTCTTTTTTTGTTTCCAAAAAGCCTCTTCATCAGCATAGGCTATGCTTAGATCTACATGCACCTGTAGTAGTCGATCTGAATCCACCGACCCGCTACTCTTGAGGTGTTCGAGCTCTTGTTTCAAATTTATTATTTTTAATTGACCAGGTTCGATATTGGAATGCCTCCAGTGTGATATTTCCCGGCAACAAGCCCTAATTTTCTTATCTAATGTATTAATCCCTTGATAAGAAGTACCCTCCCAACTTTTTTGTATAGTTTCCATCAATCAAGATTTCCCAATCCATCTTTTGTCAAATATGATTTGTCGTTATTTGGCTACCGAATTTGCACTAAACTGCCCCAAAATTGGTCTGTGGTCGGATCCTATCATATCCAAATATTCAACTACAGATTTTGGAAATAAATCAAGCCACCTTTCGTTCCCAAAAGATTTATCTAGAATACAGCGTACTATACCATTTTACCAGGATCCATCAAGAACAGAGCTTGTCGAACCTCCTCTACAGTGGTTCACCTCATGAATATTTGATTATCTAAGTTAGTGACTTTTGATTCTAGGTCATCCAAGGCCACAGTTGAATCCCCATTACTTGAGAAAAGCATTGAGAAATAGTCTGTTGCTCCTCTAATAATATCATTCTCTTTAGTTACCCAAACATCATTGCTCGTATACAGTCCAATTATCCTATTACAAGCTCGTTGCTGATTCGTCTCGGCGTGGAAATATCTAGTATTCTCATCTCCTTCGCTTAACCACTTATTCCCTTTTTTTTTGTTTCCAAAAAGCTTCTTCATCAGCATAGGCTATGCTTAGATCTACATGCACCTGTAGTAGTCGATCTGAATCCACCGACCCGCTACTCTTGAGGTGTTCGAGCTCTTGTTTCAAATTTATTATTTTTAATTGACCAGGTTCGATATTGGAATGCCTCCAGTGTGATATTTCCCGGCAACAAGCCCTAATTTTCTTATCTAATGTATTAATCCCTTGATAAGAAGTACCCTCCCAACTTTTTTGTATAGTTTCCATCAATCAAGATTTCCCAATCCATCTTTTGTCAAATATGATTTGTCGTTATTTGGCTACCGAATTTGCACTAAACCGCCCCAAAATTGGTCTGTGGTCGGATCCTATCATATCCAAATATTCAACTACAGATTTTGGAAATAAATCAAGTCACCTTTCGTTCCCAAAAGATTTATCTAGAATACAGCGTACTATACCATTTTACCAAGATCCATCAAGAACAGAGCTTGTCGAACCTCCTCTACAGTGGTTCTCCTCATGAATATTTGATTATCTAAGTTAGTGACTTTTGATTCTAGGTCATCCAAGGCCACAGTTGAATCCCCATTACTTGAGAAAAGCATTGAGAAATAGTCTGTTGCTCCTCTAATAATATCATTCTCTTTAGTTACCCAATCATCAGTGCTCGTATACAGTCCAATTATCCTATTACAAGCTCGCTGCTGATTCGTCTAGGCGTGGAAATATCTAGTATTCTCATCTCCTTCGCTTAACCACTTATTCCCTTTTTGTTGTTTCCAAAAAGCTTCTTCATCAGCATAGGCTATGCTTAGATCTACATGCACCTGTAGTAGTCGATCTGAATCCACCGACCCGCTACTCTTGAGGTGTTCGAGCTCTTGTTTCAAATTTATTATTTTTAATTGACCAGGTTCGATATTGGAATGCCTCCAGTGTGATATTTCCCGGCAACAAGCCCTAATTTTCTTATCTAAATGTATTAATCCCTTGATAAGAAGTACCCTCCCAACTTTTTTGTATAGTTTCCATCAATCAAGATTTCCCAATCCATCTTTTGTCAAATATGATTTGTCGTTATTTGGCTACCGAATTTGCACTAAACCGCCCCAAAATTGGTCTGTGGTCGGATCCTATCATATCCAAATATTCAACTACAGATTTTGGAAATAAATCAAGCCACCTTTCGTTCCCAAAAGATTTATCTAGAATACAGCGTACTATACCATTTTACCAGGATCCATCAAGAACAGAGCTTGTCGAACCTCCTCTACAGTGGTTCACCTCATGAATATTTGATTATCTAAGTTAGTGACTTTTGATTCTAGGTAATCCAAGGCCACAGTTGAATCCCCATTACTTGAGAAAAGCATTGAGAAATAGTCTGTTGCTCCTCTAATAATATCATTCTCTTTAGTTACCCAAACATCATTGCTCGTATACAGTCCAATTATCCTATTACAAGCTCGTTGCTGATTCGTCTCGGCGTGGAAATATCTAGTATTCTCATCTCCTTCGCTTAACCACTTATTCCCTTTTTTTTTGTTTCCAAAAAGCTTCTTCATCAGCATAGGCTATGCTTAGATCTACATGCACCTGTAGTAGTCGATCTGAATCCACCGACCCGCTACTCTTGAGGTGTTCGAGCTCTTGTTTCAAATTTATTATTTTTAATTGACCAGGTTCGATATTGGAATGCCTCCAGTGTGATATTTCCCGGCAACAAGCCCTAATTTTATTATCTAATGTATTAATCCCTTGATAAGAAGTACCCTCCCAACTTTTTTGTATAGTTTCCATCAATCAAGATTTCCCAGTCCATCTTTTGTCAAATATGATTTGTCGTTATTTGGCTACCGAATTTGCAGTAAACCGCCCCAAAATTGGTCTGTGGTCGGATCCTATCATATCCAAATATTCAACTACAGATTTTGGAAATAAATCAAGCCATCTTTCGTTCCCAAAAGATTTATCTAGAATACAGCGTACTATACCATTTTGCCAGGATCCATCAAGAACAGAGCTTGTCAAACCTCCTCTACAGTGGTTCTCCTCATGAATATTTGATTATCTAAGTTAGTGACTTTTGATTCTAGGTCATCCAAGGCCACAGTTGAATCCCCATTACTTGAGAAAAGCATTGAGAAATAGTCTGTTGCTCCTCTAATAATATCATTCTCTTTAGTTACCCAAACATCATTGCTCGTATACAGTCCAATTATCCTATTACAAGCTCGCTGCTGATTCGTCTGGGCGTGGAAATATCTAGTATTCTCATCTCCTTCGCTTAACCACTTATTCCCTTTTTTTTGTTTCCAAAAAGCATCTTCATCAGCATAGGCTATGCTTAGATCTACATGCACCTGTAGTAGTCGATCTGAATCCACCGACCCGCTACTCTTGAGGTGTTCGAGCTCTTGTTTCAAATTTATTATTTTTAATTGACCAGGTTCGATATTGGAATGCCTCCAGTGTGATATTTCCCGGCAACAAGCCCTAATTTTCTTATCTAATGTATTAATCCCTTGATAAGAAGTACCCTCCCAACTTTTTTGTATAGTTTCCATCAATCAAGATTTCCCAATCCATCTTTTGTCAAATATGATTTGTCATTATTTGGCTACCGAATTTGCACTAAACCGCCCCAAAATTGGTCTGTGGTCGGATCCTATCATATCCAAATATTCAACTACAGATTTTGGAAATAAATCAAGCCACCTTTCGTTCCCAAAATATTTATCTAGAATACAGCGTACTATACCATTTTACCAGGATCCATCAAGCACAGAGCTTGTCGAACGTCCTCTACAGTGGTTCGCCTCATGAATATTTGATTATCTAAGTTAGTGAGTTTTGATTCGAGGTCATCCAAGGCCACAGTTGAATCCCCATTACTTGAGAAAAGCATTGAGAAATAGTCTGTTGCTCCTCTAATAATATCATTCTCTTTAGTTACCCAAACATCATTGCTCGTATACAGTCCAATTATCCTATTACAAGCTCGCTGCTGATTCGTCTGGGCGTGGAAATATCTAGTATTCTCATCTCCTTCGCTTAACCACTTATTCCCTTTTTGTTGTTTCCAAAAAGCTTCTTCATCAGCATAGGCTATGCTTAGATCTACATGCACCTGTAGTAGTCGATCTGAATCCACCGACCCGCTACTCTTGAGGTGTTCGAGCTCTTGTTTCAAATTTATTATTTTTAATTGACCAGGTTCGATATTGGAATGCCTCCAGTGTGATATTTCCCGGCAACAAGCCCTAATTTTCTTATCTAATGTATTAATCCCTTGATAAGAAGTACCCTCCCAACTTTTTTGTATAGTTTCCATCAATCAAGATTTCCCAATCCATCTTTTGTCAAATATGATTTGTCGTTATTTGGCTACCGAATTTGCACTAAACCGCCCCAAAATTGGTCTGTGGTCGGATCCTATCATATCCAAATATTCAACTACAGATTTTGGAAATAAATCAAGCCACCTTTCGTTCCCAAAAGATTTATCTAGAATACAGCGTACTATACCATTTTACCAGGATCCATCAAGCACAGAGCTTGTCGAACCTCCTCTACAGTGGTTCGCCTCATGAATATTTGATTATCTAAGTTAGTGACTTTTGATTCGAGGTCATCCAAGGCCACAGTTGAATCCCCATTACTTGAGAAAAGCATTGAGAAATAGTCTGTTGCTCCTCTAATAATATCATTCTCTTTAGTTACCCAAACATCATTGCTCGTATACAGTCCAATTATCCTATTACAAGCTCGCTGCTGATTCGTCTGGGCGTGGAAATATCTAGTATTCTCATCTCCTTCGCTTAACCACTTATTCCCTTTTTGTTGTTTCCAAAAAGCTTCTTCATCAGCATAGGCTATGCTTAGATCTACATGCACCTGTAGTAGTCGATCTGAATCCACCGACCCGCTACTCTTGAGGTGTTCGAGCTCTTGTTTCAAATTTATTATTTTTAATTGACCAGGTTCGATATTGGAATGCCTCCAGTGTGATATTTCCCGGCAACAAGCCCTAATTTTCTTATCTAATGTATTAATCCCTTGATAAGAAGTACCCTCCCAACTTTTTTGTATAGTTTCCATCAATCAAGATTTCCCAATCCATCTTTTGTCAAATATGATTTGTCGTTATTTGGCTACCGAATTTGCACTAAACCGCCCCAAAATTGGTCTGTGGTCGGATCCTATCATATCCAAATATTCAACTACAGATTTTGGAAATAAATCAAGCCACCTTTCGTTCCCAAAATATTTATCTAGAATACAGCGTACTATACCATTTTACCAGGATCCATCAAGCACAGAGCTTGTCGAACGTCCTCTACAGTGGTTCGCCTCATGAATATTTGATTATCTAAGTTAGTGAGTTTTGATTCGAGGTCATCCAAGGCCACAGTTGAATCCCCATTACTTGAGAAAAGCATTGAGAAATAGTCTGTTGCTCCTCTAATAATATCATTCTCTTTAGTTACCCAAACATCATTGCTCGTATACAGTCCAATTATCCTATTACAAGCTCGCTGCTGATTCGTCTGGGCGTGGAAATATCTAGTATTCTCATCTCCTTCGCTTAACCACTTATTCCCTTTTTGTTGTTTCCAAAAAGCTTCTTCATCAGCATAGGCTATGCTTAGATCTACATGCACCTGTAGTAGTCGATCTGAATCCACCGACCCGCTACTCTTGAGGTGTTCGAGCTCTTGTTTCAAATTTATTATTTTTAATTGACCAGGTTCGATATTGGAATGCCTCCAGTGTGATATTTCCCGGCAACAAGCCCTAATTTTCTTATCTAATGTATTAATCCCTTGATAAGAAGTACCCTCCCAACTTTTTTGTATAGTTTCCATCAATCAAGATTTCCCAATCCATCTTTTGTCAAATATGATTTGTCGTTATTTGGCTACCGAATTTGCACTAAACCGCCCCAAAATTGGTCTGTGGTCGGATCCTATCATATTCAAATATTCAACTACAGATTTTGGAAATAAATCAAGCCACCTTTCGTTCCCAAAATATTTATCTAGAATACAGCGTACTATACCATTTTACCAGGATCCATCAAGCACAGAGCTTGTCGAACGTCCTCTACAGTGGTTCGCCTCATGAATATTTGATTATCTAAGTTAGTGAGTTTTGATTCCAGGTCATCCAAGGCCACAGTTGAATCCCCATTACTTGAGAAAAGCATTGAGAAATAGTCTGTTGCTCCTCTAATAATATCATTCTCTTTAGTTACCCAAACATCATTGCTCGTATACAGTCCAATTATCCTATTACAAGCTCGCTGCTGATTCTTCTGGGCGTGGAAATATCTAGTATTCTCATCTCCTTCGCTTAACCACTTATTCCTCTTTTTTTGTTTCCAAAAAGCCTCTTCATCAGCATAGGCTATACTTAGATCTACATGCACCTGTAGTAGTCGATCTGAATCCACCGACCCGCTACTCTTGAGGTGTTCGAGCTCTTGTTTCAAATTTATTATTTTTAATTGACCAGGTACGATATTGGAATGCCTCTAGTGTGATATTTCCCGGCTACAAGCCCTAATTTTCTTATCTAATGTATTAATCCCTTGATAAGAAGTACCCTCCCAACTTTTTTGTATAGTTTCCATCAATCAAGATTTCCCAATCCATCTTTTGTCAAATATGATTTGTCGTTATTTGGCTACCGAATTTGCACTAAACCGCCCCAAAATTGGTCTGTGGTCGGATCCTATCATATCCAAATATTCAACTACAGATTTTGGAAATAAATCAAGCCACCTTTCGTTCCCAAAATATTTATCTAGAATACAGCGTACTATACCATTTTACCAGGATCCATCAAGCACAGAGCTTGTCGAACGTCCTCTACAGTGGTTCGCCTCATGAATATTTGATTATCTATGTTAGTGAGTTTTGATTCGAGGTCATCCAAGGCCACAGTTGAATCCCCATTACTTGAGAAAAGCATTGAGAAATAGTCTGTTGCTCCTCTAATAATATCATTCTCTTTAGTTACCCAAACATCATTGCTCGTATACAGTCCAATTATCCTATTACAAGCTCGCTGCTGATTCGTCTGGGCGTGGGTGGAAATATCTAGTATTCTCATCTCCTTCGCTTAACCACTTATTCCCTTTTTGTTGTTTCCAAAAAGCTTCTTCATCAGCATAGGCTATGCTTAGATCTACATGCACCTGTAGTAGTCGATCTGAATCCACCGACCCGCTACTCTTGAGGTGTTCGAGCTCTTGTTTCAAATTTATTATTTTTAATTGACCAGGTTCGATATTGGAATGCCTCCAGTGTGATATTTCCCGGCAACAAGCCCTAATTTTCTTATCTAATGTATTAATCCCTTGATAAGAAGTACCCTCCCAACTTTTTTGTATAGTTTCCATCAATCAAGATTTCCCAATCCATCTTTTGTCAAATATGATTTGTCGTTATTTGGCTACCGAATTTGCACTAAACCGCCCCAAAATTGGTCTGTGGTCGGATCCTATCATATCCAAATATTCAACTACAGATTTTGGAAATAAATCAAGCCACCTTTCGTTCCCAAAATATTTATCTAGAATACAGCGTACTATACCATTTTACCAGGATCCATCAAGAATAGAGCTTGTCGAACGTCCTCTACAGTGGTTCGCCTCATGAATATTTGATTATCTAAGTTAGTGAGTTTTGATTCGAGGTCATCCAAGGCCACAGTTGAATCCCCATTACTTGAGAAAAGCATTGAGAAATAGTCTGTTGCTCCTCTAATAATATCATTCTCTTTAGTTACCCAATCATCATTGCTCGTATACAGTCCAATTATCCTATTACAAGCTCGCTGCTGATTCGTCTGGGCGTGGAAATATCTAGTATTCTCATCTCCTTCGCTTAACCACTTATTCCCTTTTTGTTGTTTCCAAAAAGCTTCTTCATCAGCATAGGCTATGCTTAGATCTACATGCACCTGTAGTAGTCGATCTGAATCCACCGACCCGCTACTCTTGAGGTGTTCGAGCTCTTGTTTCAAATTTATTATTTTTAATTGACCAGGTTCGATATTGGAATGCCTCCAGTGTGATATTTCCCGGCAACAAGCCCTAATTTTCTTATCTAATGTATTAATCCCTTGATAAGAAGTACCCTCCCAACTTTTTTGTATAGTTTCCATCAATCAAGATTTCCCAATCCATCTTTTGTCAAATATGATTTGTCGTTATTTGGCTACCGAATTTGCACTAAACCGCCCCAAAATTGGTCTGTGGTCGGATCCTATCATATCCAAATATTCAACTACAGATTTTGGAAATAAATCAAGCCACCTTTCGTTCCCAAAATATTTATCTAGAATACAGCGTACTATACCATTTTACCAGGATCCATCAAGCACAGAGCTTGTCGAACGTCCTCTACAGTGGTTCGCCTCATGAATATTTGATTATCTAAGTTAGTGAGTTTTGATTCGAGGTCATCCAAGGCCACAGTTGAATCCCCATTACTTGAGAAAAGCATTGAGAAATAGTCTGTTGCTCCTCTAATAATATCATTCTCTTTAGTTACCCAAACATCATTGCTCGTATACAGTCCAATTATCCTATTACAAGCTCGCTGCTGATTCGTCTGGGCGTGGAAATATCTAGTATTCTCATCTCCTTCGCTTAACCACTTATTCCCTTTTTGTTGTTTCCAAAAAGCTTCTTCATCAGCATAGGCTATGCTTAGATCTACATGCACCTGTAGTAGTCGATCTGAATCCACCGACCCGCTACTCTTGAGGTGTTCGAGCTCTTGTTTCAAATTTATTATTTTTAATTGACCAGGTTCGATATTGGAATGCCTCCAGTGTGATATTTCCCGGCAACAAGCCCTAATTTTCTTATCTAATGTATTAATCCCTTGATAAGAAGTACCCTCCCAACTTTTTTGTATAGTTTCCATCAATCAAGATTTCCCAATCCATCTTTTGTCAAATATGATTTGTCGTTATTTGGCTACCGAATTTGCACTAAACCGCCCCAAAATTGGTATGTGGTCGGATCCTATCATATCCAAATATTCAACTACAGATTTTGGAAATAAATCAAGCCATCTTTCGTTCCCAAAAGATTTATCTAGAATACAGCGTACTATACCATTTTACCAGGATCCATCAAGAACAGAGCTTGTCGAACCTCCTCTACAGTGGTTCCCCTCATGAATATTTGATTATCTAAGTTAGTGACTTTTGATTCTAGGTCATCCAAGGCCACAGTTGAATCCCCATTACTTGAGAAAAGCATTGAGAAATAGTCTGTTGCTCCTCTAATAATATCATTCTCTTTAGTTACCCAAACATCATTGCTCGTATACAGTCCAATTATCCTATTACAAGCTCGCTGCTGATTCGTCTGGGCGTGGAAATATCTAGTATTCTCATCTCCTTCGCTTAACCACTTATTCCCTTTTTGTTGTTAAGCTTCTTCATCAGCATAGGCTATGCTTAGATCTACATGCACCTGTAGTAGTCGATCTGAATCCACTGACCCGCTACTCTTGAGGTGTTCGAGCTCTTGTTTCAGATATATTATTTTTAATTGACCAGGTTCGATATTGGAATGCCTCCAGTGTGATATTTCCCGGGCAACAAGCCCTAATTTTCTTATCTAATGTATTAATCCCTTGATAAGAAGTACCCTCCCAACTTTTTTGTATAGTTTCCATCAATCAAGATTTCCCAATCCATCTTTAGTCAAATATGATTTGTCGTTATTTGGCTACCGAATTTGCAGTAAACCGCCCCAAAATTGGTCTGCGGTCGGATCCTATCATATCCAAATATTCAACTACAGATTTTGGAAATAAATCAAGCCACCTTTCGTTCCCAAAAGATTTATCTAGAATATAGTGTACTATACCATTTTACCAGGATCCATCAAGCACAGAGCTTGTCGAACCTCCTCTACAGTGGTTCGCCTCATGAATATTTGATTATCTAAGTTAGTGACTTTTGATTCTAGGTCATCCAAGGCCACAATTGAATCCCCATTACTTGAGAAAAGCATTGAGAAATAGTCTGTTGCTCCTCTAATAATATCATTCTCTTTAGTTACCCAAACATCATTGCTCGTATACAGTCCAATTATCCTATTACAAGCTCGCTGCTGATTCGTCTGAGCGTGGAAATATCAGGTATTCTCATCTCCTTCGCTTAACCACTTATTCC
>JAKUCM010003742.1:0-25097 GCA_023374145.1 Lepidium sativum | reverse complement strand
CCTTATTAATATCCACCCCAAAAAACTCGAGCCAGTAAAGAATCTGGAAAATCTATAAGGCGCCAGAGTTGTTTTGCCAGCATTGCCTGTATTAAATTCCTCCAAATTTCTAAAACTAAGGCCTCAAACCATCTTTGGGTTTACATAACTCACCCCATTTGCGCCAATGGATCCCTCCAGTCGAACCCGAGGGACGCCCACTCAAAAATCAACTATCGCTGAGGTTAGGGCGTTGAACGACACCCCTAAGGCAGCCTATAACAGGACATGAGCATAAGTTGGTAATGCTGTCAGGGACCGACTTAATCATAATCTCTTTTCCCGCTTCTGACAGGAATCTGGTATATCCAATTACAAATCCGTTCTTGTAATTTATCCCGCACAAATGCAAAAACTTTTGTCTTGGCAACCCCTAAATTTTCCGGGAGACCTAAGTACATTACCCATTTCCACCTAAATTAATGATCCCTAGAATTCGTTGGGTCTCCACTTTTGCAGAGTCAGAAATAGATTTGCCTAATTGTATAGAGAATTTCACAAAATTTATCTCTTTGCCCGGAAACCGTCTCATACTCTTGTAAAATAAGTAAAATTTGTTTAGCCTCTTCGACGTTAGCCTTACAAAAAAATAAATTATCATCCACAAATAACAAATGACACACGGCATGACTGGACCGTGCTATGGACTAGTCATATTATCCATTATTATTATTATTATTATTTTGCCAACGGCAACGCATACATACACTAATCACCCCATCCACCCCGAATTATAAAACAGACACACAACACTGCCTTAGCAAGGGGCGTCTACTTTATAATTTAAGGCTCTGGGAATAATGGATAAAGAAAATGAAGAAAACCTATCCAGAAGACGCCTGAACTCCTCCCGATACTCCATAAACGCCGGCCACTTCCTCTGAGGATTGTAAGATAAGATACACAGCCTCGCAATCTGATGATAACTCCACTTCCTTTATCTGAAGCTCCGTAAGTGTCTGCGTCCTGGAAGACTACTGACCAATACATTGGTTTAGGTTGGTATTGCTTCTCAGATTTAGTGGGTGGAGAACGTATGGGGACTAAAGGAACTGCCATGAGTCTTTCGGCTACTCACGCAGAGATTGAAGCGGTGTTATGGGCGATGGATTCCTTGGTGGTTCTACATATTAAGGAAGTGGAGATCGCGACAGATTGCGAGATGGCGGTACGGATTTTGGATCAACCAGACGACTGGCCAGCTTTGATTCCATATCAAGAGAAATTATTGCGGTTATGCTCTTTATTCTCTGTTTTTTTCTTGTCAGTTATACCACGCTCGATTGATCATAAAGTGGATTCTCTAACTCGCCGGGGCAGGGGATTCCTTTATGATCGGTGAAGTACTCTTTTGTGATTTATGATATATGCTGTTGTTAAAAAAAAAAAGTCAAAAAAAAATTGCAACAAATAAAGTTTAAATAGTGGCCTAACCATATTTGGGTAATATTTTTTTTTTTTTTGGGTCAACCTTCCATATTTGGGTAATATTTAAACAACAAAAATTAGAAGAGAGAAGTATAAATTGAACACTTTTGTCGTGACCTTCCTCGAATGATTCTGATCAATAATGTTAACTATCATATTATACGTCAACCAAATTTTCACCGACGCTGACCCCCACACCTAACCACTATATATGCACTTAATTTATTATGTTTATCTAATAAATTATCCAATAATTGAATTTTGTTCATGCTTTAGTCCACTTATAAAGCCATATATAAAACTAGGAATTTTCTTTATAATTTATTCAGCATTATCGCTAAATTTCAAATTAAGAAGACGGCATGATTGATATTAAACCCATAAATAATACAAAAGGGTCAATGATGATATATGTTTAAGCGAATCAGTCTACTCAAGAGCCATTTTTCTAATACTACACTTTCAATTACTCCACAACATTAAGCAGCCCAAACTCTAAGATTTCGATATTTTGAAACGACATTTTAATATTATATATCAGAAATGCATTCGATCTATATTTCAAATGTAATACTGCGAAGCAAATGAATCTAAAACTGAACCGAATATTGGAACAGATAAGACCAGAACCCAGTAAGTGTTCAGATTTTAAACTCTGTTTCTAATTATTTCTAAGAAGAGATCACAAACTTGTTTGACTTGAGTGCATGACATACTCTGTGATTTCAATATTCCATTATTAGCCACAATAGGATTTAAATAATACCTCAATTAAAGTATTATTATATTTTCATTTCGTATGCAAATAATTGAAGAAGAATGATACGGTTGTACCGCTTTAAAATGTCATCACAACATTTAGACAAATAATAAATACAGAACTGTTCACAAAATGCTCGCACGATCTTCTACTTCTTCCTTTTGTTCTTTTTCATTAACAAACAGTTATCTTATTTCACTCCCCTATTTTACCAAAGCATAAAATTCATACAATATGTATTTAAAAGTATTTCCATATTTTTCTATTACAGTTAACAAAATTAAGATTCCATACGATCTTTGACCACTAAAACTTACAGTTTACATCTGTATTTACTTAAAAGTTTTATATTTCCAGTCCACATAATCCATTGAATTACTATCACTGATAGTTTTATTTTCTTACTGAAATTATAATTTATAATTCTAGATAATTAGACAAATTCATGCTGGAATTCTTCATAATTTACCATCAAAAATTCAATCATTTCCAACTTTATATAATAAATAATAAACTTTTTCTTTTTTTTGTCAACAAATAATAAATTCTTCAAAAATAATATATATAAAATAACGAAAATTTATTCACCTTATAAAATGGAAATAAGGAAATGATTCTTATTTTCTTCTATATATATGTTTTTGTTTTAATCTTATTTTGTTATATTATTAGTTTGAAAAATACACAATATTCTTGAATATTGTTCCCTTTACACTAAAATAACAAGGAAATGACGAAATTATTTTTAAAAAATAAAAATCGGTAAAGTAAATTAGGGTCTTGGCGAGTTTGTCACGGTGGAGGAGCGACGACGGTTTCAAAGGAATAGGCAACACAGGATCAAGAGATTTCAGCAAGGGAAATCTGTGAGGTGGGGAGGGAGGTCAAGGAGAAGAAGCGTCGGGATTTGGCTTTTCGATTTGGACTTGGAGAGATGAATCCAAGGTGGATCCAAGTCTTTCCATAGGTGGGTATTTGAGGTAAGTGGAGCTTCACCCTAATTGGTAATGGATTTTCAAATAGCTAAATTGGGGGTCGATTTAGGGTTCTTCCAATCGGTGGTTCCCATGGGTCGATATGTGATTTCCAGACTGGTGATTATAGTCACAGTCTCCGGTAATATTACATCCGGAGACTGTGAGTATAACGTGATCCGGGTCTTCCTAGTGGTTGGTTAGTGCGTGAATCGTGTCTTATTTGGCTTGAGGGGTCGATATTTGGTTCGAGTGGAGAATATATTTATGGGATCCCATGGATATCATGTGATTGAAGTCTGTTTGAGAATTAGGATATATTATATGGCGTTGAATACCCAAAAGGGTATGAGTGTAAGGGCCTTCGTAAGCCAAATCACTAAACCAATTTTCTCTCAGTCTTTAGTGAAGGAGAATATCTTTGTTCATAATTTCTTGGGGTTAGAGTGGCTGTGCTGTTTGGTGTTATCGGGAAACACTCTCGCTTCATTAAGGTGGACTAGTGTTTACTATATCACTGAGTTTACTCATGGTGGGACTTGGGAAAGTATTAAAATCATCTTTTCTAAAGTTGTTTTCTTAGAGGTTTCTAATTGTTGTGTACTTGATGTTTCTGCCTTTGTTGGTAATGGGGATGAGGGGTGTGACGTTGTGGAGCTTTGGCAAATCTGTAATGCTCACACTTTTGTAGCCGAGGAAAAAATGGGTAGGTTTCAGAGGAGACTTCAGTTTTGGTCGGTTTCATCAGTCGAATGGATTTGAAAAAGTTAAATTGGTCTATCCCCACGGTATGCTAGCTATAGGGTGGTGTTCTTTGGTGCAAGGTTCAGTATATAGGCATAATTCTCTATTTGGTTTGCATAGAGATGATTGTGCGTGTTTAATGTTAATTAGAATAATTTTACTTATGTTGACAACTGATCTTAGTGTCAGTAATAGACTAAATAATGTTAATTTATCACGACTATGCTCACGCTGATTTTTCTGTCTTTCCGAGGTTGTTGGGATTTCACAAAGAAAGAACATGGAGGCTCATGAGTCTAATTGATTCAAAAATTTCCAGCTCTGGTAATTCCCAAACTTGTAGGCATCAGATTCTGGTTTTCAGAGATTATAAAGGTACGGCATTGTACTCTATGGTGTCGGTTCATTAGTGGGTATTATATGTTAATTCAAGTTGGGAAAATATTGGATTGGGGGAGTTTGCTTGGGGATTTCGCAGGCACATTGAGAATTATGCCAAAAGTGTGGTTTGTGAATTTGAATTTGGATTATCTAGAATCAACAGGTGGGCTAATTAAGCTAAATCTAAGGGTTTCAAATTTAAATGAGACTATAGAGGGTAGGTATGCCAGGCGCTTCCTGGTATGTCTCCGGGTTTATAGGGATAGTCCATTCTTAATAAGAAGATTATCTAGTAGAATATTATGTTGCTTAAACTCGGCAAAGGGAGTAGGAGAAAACAGAATTGTTCGACTTTTGTGGGGGATTTCGAATATCCTTACAATATTATACCAAGGATTATAATCCTTAAATAGGACCATAGAGGATTATAATCATATTCACGTCCATCTCCTAGTCTCTTTTATGTCTCACTTAGCAGCAAATAAGATAACCATGACAGCAAAGTCACCTCCACGGGTTTTGGAAATTAGGATACCTAAAATAGAAAATTCTACTTTGTTAGCTTGCAGTTCTAAAGTACTAATGGGTCGGTGTTTGAATCCTCAGGTGCAGAACGTGGATACGTTCTTATTTTGTATGCCACAGTTTTGGGGTTTAGTGGGACGTGTTAAGGGGCTGGACCTAGGCAACGGCCGCTTCCAATTTGAATTTCAATCAGAATCAGATCTGGTAAGTGTAGTGGAATACGGGTTTATTAATTTCGATGGGTGGATGGTCTTGTATGCGCCATGGAAGTCCATGGCGGATGCAGATTATCCAAACACAATTAAACTTTGGCTTAGATTCACTGGAATCCCCTTTGAGTATAGGGTAGAGGAGGTATACCGATTAGTGGCTAGTTTGGTAGGGCTGGTTTTGAAATTGGATGTCGATAAGGTTTTACTAGAGCTGCCATGTTCTAAGCCTTTAATTTTCTCATCGCTTCTGGAATTCGAGGAAGGCAAAGAATCGAAAATTATGCTTGAGTATAGGCGATTAGTAGGTTTTTGTTCTTTGTGTTTTAGAATGACACATGATGCATCTGTTTGTTATAAAAAAAAAGGTGAGAAAAGTGATTTAAGTAGGGATAGGGCCCGAAAACATACTCAGTTGGATCGTAACAAGATAGGGACTCGATCTCTCACACCTTTGAGAGGAGTGGCCACAAAGAAGATGGCCTTAGTGGGCTATCCACATATAAACCCACGAATAGCCAAGCCCAAGGAAGGCAAAAACAAGGAGCTCGACATTAGCTCCAAGCAGCTTTAATTTTAGTTATGAGTTTTAAATTTCTTTGTTGGAATTGTCAAGGCATAGGCAATAATTTATCAATAAATTATCTTCGAGACATTTGGAAAATTTGTAAACCAGAGTTTTTATTTTTATCAGAAACCAAAAATAAATTACAATTGTTGGAGAAATTACAATTGCACTTTGGTTTTACTAATTTGACAACAGTCGAACCGATCGGGCTAAGCGGTGGATTGGCCTTATTTTATAAAGATAACTATAATATGATAGTCAATTATAAAGACAAGAATATGATTGACAGTTCATTACTTTTATATAATGTTAGATCTCATATAACATTCTTATATGGTGAACCGGTGCGGGGTAATAGGCCATATGTATGGGAACGTTTAACAAGGATGGGTACTACGAGAACCGGGCCCTGGATTATTACGGGTGATTTTAATGAGATCTCTGGGAATCATGAAAAGCAAGGAGGGGTTTTAAGAAGTGCTAGTTCATTTCTACAATTTAATCAAATGATTAGAGATTGTGGTATGTTAGATTTTCCGAAACTAGGAAATACTTGGTCCTGGCGGGGAATTCGTCGAAATGGCGTGGTCACGTGTCTCCTGGACAAGGCTTATGGTAATTTCCATTGGCATGAAGTATTTCCCATTGGAGTAATACACTATCTAGAGATGATAGGGTCGGATCATAGACCAATTTTTGGTACATTTCAGGAAGGTATTCCACTGGTTAACCGACCACGTTTTGTTTCAATAAACGATGGATCCGGCAAGTAGGCTTTCGAGATATTGTAGAACGTAGTTGGGGGGCAAAGTGATTTTCGTAGGAATCAACCGGCTTCTTTCTTGGAGAAAGTAAAGCAGTGTCGTAAGGAGATATCACACTGGAGAAAGGAGAATGTCCAATTGGGACAGCAGAGAATCACTAATTTAAGACGATTGGTAGACGAATGTGCTAGTGCTGCTGAACTGAATCCTACAGGGTTGGAAGCGGCTACTTTAAGGTTAAAGGAGGCATATCTGGAAGAGGAGGTTTATTGGAAACAGAAAAGCCGAAATCAATGGCTACAGGAGGGAGATGAGAATACCAAATTTTTTCATGCTAAGGTCAAACAACGACGAGTGCAAAATCGGATAACAGGATTGGTAGCTAGGGATGGATCATGGGTAGCCAAAGAGGCTGATATAATACACTAGGCATCATATTACTTTAGTAGTCTGTTCTTTACTGTCGGGGTCCCGCAAGGCCCACTAGAGGATTTGGAGAACAAAATTACGACACTAGATAATCAAATCTTGATGCATCCGGTCGATGAGTTTGAGGTCAAGAATGCTCTCTTTTTAATGAGCCTCGATAAATCACCGGGACCGGATGGTTTGACGGTGCAGTTTTATCAGTTTGCCTGGGAGGTTGTTAAGGCCGATTTGGTAAAGTTAATTAACAGATTTCTGGAGCAGGGTTTTTTCGAAAAAAGCTTGAATAAGACTAACATTTGCCTTATTCCAAAGATAGCCCGACCAACTAGTATGACGGAGTTCAGACCAATCAGTTTATGTAATATTAGTTATAAGATTATCTCTAAAATCTTATGTTTGCGACTGAAACGAGTCCTACCTAAGTTGAGCTCGGAGACGCAATCGGCGTATGTTGCTGGGCGTCTAATTTTGGATAATATTTTGATTGCTCAGGAGAAGGTTCATGCCCTAAGAACCAATAGTTCAGTTAGGGAAAATTTCATGGCTATAAAAACTGATATGAGCAAATCGTATGATAGAGTGGAATGGAATTTTATACAATCTTTATTAATTCGATTTGGATTTTGTGAGCAATGGGTTCGGTGCGTTATGTGGTGTATAACAAGTGTCGAGTATTTAGTAATAATAAATGGGACGCCAGGGGGGCGAATTGTGCCACAACGGGGTTAAGACAAGGGGATCCTCTGTCACCTTATTTGTTCATCTTGTGTACAGAAATACTTATATCTAAAATAAATAAAGCGGTAGCTGAGAGTTCTGTTACGGGTATTAGGATAGCACGGGATAGTCTGTCAGTGTCACATCTATCATTTGCCGATGATACGTTATTCTTTTGTAAAGCTAACATAACGGAGGCAACAACAATATTATATATTCTCAAGGAATATGAACTAGTCTCGGGTCAGAAGATAAATTTTGATAAGTCCTCGATCCAATTTGGGAGCAGTGTCGACCATGCATCTATTGATGTTGTTCGGACCCATAATAGGTATCCAGAAAAAGGGAGGTTTGGTGTTGTACCTTGGACTTCCTGAGAGTATTAGTGGCTCGAAGGTGGAAATTTTTTCATACGTGGCAGAACGTTTGGAAGCCCGGGTCGCCAATTGGACAACTCAGTTTTTATCGCGCGTTGGCAAGGAGATTTTGATTAAATATATCCTTACCGCGTTACCAACATATGCCATGAGCTGTTACAGACTTCCTAAATAGGTTTTACGTAGAGTCCAATCGGCCATTGTTCGGTTTTGGTGGGCAAACTCGTCCACCTCCGGAGGGATTCACTGGAAAAAATGAGAGGTTCTATATCGTCCAAAGTCAAAAGGAGGATTAGGTTTTCATATGTTAGAAGATTTCAATATGGCGCTCTTGGCCAAGCAGTTCTGGCGATTAATTGAGTGCCCAAAATTGTAAGTGGCTAGAGTATCAAAAGGTAAGTACTATAAGAACAACAATATATTAGACGTACAAGTACAAGTGGGTTCATCCTTTGGATGACGTAGTATTGTTTCAAGTAGAGCTTTACTCACTAATGGCCTTATTCGTCGAATTGGCGATGGTAGGGAAACTAGAGTATGGCAGGATGCCAGGATCCCGGATACCTATCTGAGGCCAGCGCTATGTTCGGAGCTGCATTTTTTTCCAGATATCACAGTCGATCAGTTCGTTGACCATCGAACAGGACACTGGAAAGAAAGGTTGGTCCGTCAGTACTTTGATCCCCGGGATGTTCAACTAATTTTGGCCATGCGAATTTCGAAGGTCCAAAGTGTAGATAAGTGGGAGTGGTACTTCACCAAGACAGGACGATACTCGCTTAAGTCGGGTTACTCACTTAGCGGCGAGGAGTCAAGGGAGGATCACCCACAGAGTGGGCCGTCCCTAGATACGTTATATCAGAAAGCTTGGAAAATAAAATGCCCTAATAAAATCAAGCACTTTATTTGGCAGAATATGACTAGTAGTATTGCGGTTTTGCAAAATTTGCCCACACGTGGTTTGGGAGGGGATTCTCAGTGTCCGAGATGCGGGGCCGAGCAGGAATCGATAATACACGAGATTTTTGAGTGTCCTCCAGCATGTCAAGTTTGGGCGTTATCTCCAATCCCTTCAGCGCTAGGAGGGTTTCTGAGGGATTCTATTTGGTATAATATGGACTATCTGATGTCGAGACTTCCTCCGCAGCTAGAAGGGGGAGCTTTTCCTTGGATAATGTGGCACATCTGGAAAGCATGAAATGATTTTTGCTTTTCGAACATTGACGTGGACCCTGGAGTAGTGCTGCAGAGAGCACTCATGGATTACAAAGAGTGGTCTAGGGCCCGTACTAGGACTGAGGTTCCGTGCGTCTTCCCGAAGTTTAAGTCCGACTTCAGCAAGTCAGCAGTGATTTTCCCTTCCACAGCTAATCAGTCGTTCACCGCATACAAATGTTATGTGGACGCCTCCTGGAAAGCCACAGATTCCTCTACGGGATTTGGTTGGATAGCCTTTCCAGATTCAGTGGACGGATTATTGACGGGATCAGAGAAAGAACACCGGTGTCTTTCGCCGCTTCATGCAGAGTTAGAAGCGGTTATACGGGCGATGGAGGCGCTAGTGGAGAGGAGGATTGTGGAGGTCGAGATATCTACGAACTGCGAGACGGCGTGGCAGGTTTTTCAGAACCAAGAGGAATTGCCGGCGTTCGAGACATATCAGGAGGAGTATAATCGACTGCAATCGCTTTCCATAGGATGCACCTTATCAGTCATCTCGCGTTCGTTGAATTCCAAGGCAGATAGTTTGGCCCGAGCGGGTAGGAGTTCTGGGTCGAATCTAACGCTGGTAGGACTGGTGTTCTAGTTTTCTTTCTTGCTATTTATGTCGTTGTGAAAAAAAAGTAGTTTAAATAAAATATGATTTGTCTGTAGTTAAATAGTCGGAAAAGTTCTGAGGGGTCAATTGGGTCCAACCTTTGAGGCATTATATGGGAAGGTTTAGAAGGTTAATGCACCGAATAAGATTAGGCATTTTCTATGGCAAATTTTGTCCAGAAATGTGGCTGTAAATCAAAATCTGACGAAGTGGGGGATTCCCTGTCTTCCGGATTGTCTTAGGTGTGGAGCTGAGGTGGAGTATATTACTCATGTGCTTTTCCACTGTCTTTCGGCTTTACAGACATGGGCTCTTTCGGACATCCCATTGGTGACACAGATGTTTCCAGGGGACTCGATTTGGTACAATTTGGATTACTTATTTTGGCGCCTACCAGACGGAGGTGATTATTCATATTTTTCTTTGTTAATTTGGAATATTTGGAAGGCAAGGAACGGGTTCTGTTTTTCGAATTCCATTATTGACCCCCGTACTATTTTAATGCGTTCGAAGGTGGAATAAGCGGAATGGATAGAGGCACGGGAGTCAATAGTTATTCCACGGTCTCAACAGTTGAGTTACTTCGGGACACAGTAATCTTCATGGGTTTTCCCATCTACAACCAACTCAGGGTTCACGGGTTACAGATGTTTCGTGGACGCATTCTGGACCTACATACAGGGTTAGGATGGTATTGTTTTCCAGATTCAGTAGAGGGTGTTTGCTCGGGGGCTTGATGTATTAATCGAAGCTTGTCAGCTTTTCACGCAGAGGTGGAAGATGTGTTGTGGGCCATGGATTCACTGGTGGCAATCCAGACTTTGGAAGTGGAGGTATCGATATATTGTGAAGCTGTGGCGGAGGTTTTCTCGAAGTTGGGGATTGACCAGCTTTCTCCTATATCAGAAAGACTTTGTATGGTTACGTGATTTGTTCTCCTCTTTCTTGCTTACTGTGATTCCTCGCAATCTCAATTATAGGTCTGATGCTTTCGCCAAATTTGTTAGGGAGACAAACTATAGTTGATTGTAACATCTAGTGGTGCACCTTTGCACTTTTTTATAATATGGCCGTTGACCTGAGAAGAAAAAATATCGGAAAAGTTATTAAAAAAATAAATAAATGAATGTTGCAAAAGCGCGCACTTCAACTATATATATATATACAGTGGAGTGTGCAAGCTTCTTGGCATTCATCTCTGAATCAGATTCCATTTCATAAAAACCTTCGCTTTGATCTCTTCTTTGCTTTTCTCCCGAAATATCTGCAGATTTTTAGGTTTGTTTCATTCAAATGAAAGTTTTCAGTTTCTTGTTTGATATTTTCTTTCAGGTCAGTCTAAAAAATTCACTATTCTATAGGCGAATTTTTGGTCACTGGTCAACAGATTTTTGCATTTGTTTTGTTTCTTGAATTTGTTTTATTCTTACGAAAAATGCTTCCTTGATCTGATGATTACAGAAGAACCCTCACAAGTGAAGAGTTAACTGATCGGCGATAATGGCGGGTCGGAGCGTACAGAAGTTGTCATCAATTGATGCTCAGCTTCGGCAACTGGTTCCTGCTAAAGTGAGCGAAGACGATAAGCTTATCGAGTATGATGCTCTTCTCCTTGATCGTTTTCTCGACATTCTCCGGGATTTACACGGAGGAGATCTCCGTGAGACGGTAAATATCCTTCCTTTTTCTTGTTTAATCTGATTTAATCGAAACCCATTTGTAATAAATCCTAAAAATCTAATCGAATTTTGGTATATCCCATTTGTTAGTTATGTTGTGGGGAAGTTTTAGTTCATCGAATTCTTCTCGTTATGTGATCTGCAATTGCTTGTGAAGTGGAACTTTGTTTGTTTGGTTATATTTAGATTCAAAGGCAAAATGATGAAATTGTCTTTGTGCACAGGTTCAAGAACTATACGAGCTTTCTGCTGAGTATGAAGGGAAGCGTGACCCTAAGAAGCTTGAGGAACTAGGGAGTGTTTTAACGAGTTTAGATCCTGGGGACTCCATTGTTATCTCCAAGGCCTTCTCTCACATGCTTAACTTAGCCAACTTGGCTGAGGAAGTGCAGATTGCTCACCGCCGCAGGATTAAGAAGCTGAAGAAGGGTGATTTTGTTGATGAGAGCTCTGCAACTACTGAATCAGATATCGAAGAGACATTCAGGAGACTCGTTTCGGATCTTGGTAAATCTCCTGAAGAGATCTTTGATGCCCTGAAGAATCAGACTGTGGATCTGGTTTTGACTGCTCATCCTACTCAGTCTGTGCGTAGATCATTGCTTCAGAAGCATGGGAGGTTAGTTTTCCACTTATGTTTTCTGGAGAGAATAAGAAAACTCTTTTTGCTTGTGTATTGACCTGACCTTAAATGCGTTCTCAGGATAAGAGACTGTCTTGCTCAACTGTATGCAAAGGACATTACTCCTGATGACAAGCAGGAGCTTGATGAGTCTCTGCAGAGAGAGGTAATAACTTAACCTCATTGGCCAGTAATATGTTGATTTTATATTATCCTCAGAAAATAATGGAAACATTGGCCTTTAAATTCCCCCATTTTGTTTAGATTCAAGCTGCATTCCGAACAGATGAGATTAGAAGAACCCCTCCAACTCCGCAAGATGAAATGAGAGCTGGAATGAGCTATTTCCACGAGACAATCTGGAAAGGTGTCCCCAAGTTCTTGCGCCGTGTGGACACAGCACTGAAAAACATTGGAATTAATGAACGTGTTCCTTACAATGCCCCATTGATTCAATTCTCGTCATGGATGGGCGGTGATCGTGATGGTACATGCATTTTTCGGATTATTGACAAACAAAAAATGTCTCTCTTGATTCCTCATATTCACCCTCTAAATGACTTACCTGAATTATAGGTAATCCAAGGGTCACACCTGAGGTCACCAGAGATGTGTGCTTATTGGCTAGAATGATGGCTGCCAATCTCTACTATAACCAAATCGAAAATCTGATGTTTGAGGTTATTATCTCTTCTAAAATCTCCTCATTTTACGAATTTCCTCCTATATGTTTCTCTTGATTGATTCATTTTTCCTTTTCGCAGTTATCTATGTGGCGTTGCACTGATGAGTTCCGTGAGCGGGCTGATGAACTCCACAGGAACTCAAGGAAAGATGCTGCAAAACATTACATAGGTTAGATAGAAGCAGAAAACCTGCTTTGGATATTTTCTACTTGCAAGATTGGAACAGAAACACATACATATACAATGGAATTCCTTTTGCATTCTGAAGTTTTTTTAAAACTTAATGCAGAATTCTGGAAGACAATTCCTCCAACTGAGCCATATCGTGTGATTCTTGGTGACGTGAGGGATAAGTTGTATCACACACGTGAACGCTCTCGTCAGTTGCTGAGTAACGGAATCTCAGACATCCCTGAAGAAGCTACTTTCACCAATGTCGAACAGGTTAGCAACCTCTATATTTTTTGTTTATTTACTGAATTGTTTCCTGATTTTTAAAAACTGTAAGTTCTTGCCATTACAGTTTGTGTTTACTGTTTCTTTGTTCTACTTTCGCAGTTCTTGGAGCCTCTTGAGCTCTGTTACCGATCACTATGTTCATGTGGTGACCGCCCTATAGCTGATGGGAGCCTTCTTGATTTCTTGAGGCAAGTCTCTACCTTTGGACTCTCCATGGTGAGACTTGACATTAGGCAAGAGTCTGAACGCCACACAGATGTCTTGGATGCTATCACCAAGCACTTGGACATCGGTTCCTCCTATAGAGACTGGTCTGAAGAAGGTCGACAGGAATGGCTTCTAGCTGAACTAAGCGGCAAGCGCCCACTTTTCGGACCTGATCTTCCTAAAACTGAAGAAATTGCTGATGTCCTGAATACATTTAAAGTCATATCCGAGCTGCCTTCAGATTGTTTTGGAGCTTACATTATATCTATGGCAACTTCACCTAGTGATGTGCTTGCGGTAGAGCTATTACAGCGTGAATGCCATGTGAAAAGCCCACTTAGAGTTGTTCCACTCTTTGAGAAGCTAGCTGATCTCGAAGCAGCTCCTGCCGCTGTTGCAAGACTATTTTCAATAGACTGGTACAAAAACCATATAAACGGTAAACAAGAAGTTATGATCGGTTACTCAGATTCAGGGAAAGATGCTGGGCGTCTCTCAGCTGCTTGGGAGCTATATAAAGCTCAAGAAGAGCTAGTGAAGGTTGCTAAGAAATATGGTGTGAAGCTCACAATGTTCCATGGCCGCGGTGGCACAGTCGGAAGAGGAGGTGGTCCTACTCATCTGGCTATCTTGTCTCAGCCACCGGATACTGTTAATGGCTCTCTTAGAGTCACGGTTCAGGGTGAGGTCATTGAGCAATCATTTGGAGAGGAACACTTATGCTTTAGAACACTTCAGCGTTTTACAGCTGCTACTCTAGAGCATGGAATGAACCCTCCAATTTCACCAAAAACTGAGTGGCGTGCTTTGCTAGATGAAATGGCCGTTGTTGCAACTGAGGAGTACCGATCTGTGGTTTTCCAAGAACCACGATTTGTCGAGTACTTTCGCCTCGTAAGTATACATCGACATCAATCCAAAATTCACCAAAGTTTTGTTTGTGTTTAAGTAACTCAATCCGTTGGTTTGGTTTGCAGGCTACTCCGGAGCTGGAGTATGGACGTATGAACATCGGAAGCAGACCTTCAAAGCGAAAACCGAGCGGTGGGATCGAATCTCTACGTGCAATACCATGGATCTTTGCTTGGACGCAAACAAGATTCCATCTTCCTGTATGGTTAGGATTCGGAGCAGCTATTAGGTCAGCTATCAAGAAAGATGTGAGAAACCTCCACATGCTGCAAGATATGTACAAACACTGGCCGTTTTTCCGAGTCACCATCGATCTAATAGAAATGGTGTTCGCCAAGGGAGACCCAGGAATCGCTGCTTTGTATGACAAACTTCTTGTCTCGGAAGATTTGTGGGCTTTTGGAGAGAAACTCAGAGCCAACTTTGAAGAAACCAAAAGCCTCGTCCTCCAGGTATAACAGATTCCTCTGTTTCGTATTCATTATGATTCCTTTTTAGGACACCAGTAATTAAAATCAACATTTGTTGCAGACTGCTGGACACAAAGACCTTCTCGAAGGAGATCCCTACTTGAAACAGAGACTTAGATTGCGTGACTCTTACATTACTACCCTCAATGTTTGCCAAGCCTACACATTGAAGAGGATACGTGATCCAAACTACAATGTGACTCTCCGACCACATATTTCCAAAGAGATCTTGCAATCAAGCAAATCAGCACAAGAGCTCGTAACGCTTAACCCCACAAGCGAATATGCGCCTGGACTTGAGGACACACTCATCTTAACCATGAAGGGTATTGCCGCAGGATTGCAAAACACCGGTTAAGCGAGTGAGAGGAAACAAAAACTTTGAAATAGCTCTTTTCTACTCTCCGTTTTAATTTCTTTTTACTTATAATAAGATATTACGGTCGGATTTCAGCTTACTTTATGTATCCACCGTTTTAATTCTTCCAACGTATGAAACTATTACTGCTCTCTTTCTGGAAACAAAAACAGAGACGGTGAAAGTTAATGTGAATCTTCTTTTGTCTTTTTACCTCTCCTCTCTGTCTGTCTAAGAATGCCAAGAAACATTTACATTAGTTAATAAAGTTCGATGACTCGTGTAAATTACACGTCGCCTGAAGTCTGAATGTGGTCCCTGAAACGGCAGGCATGTTTATAAAAGTATACCATTGAAGAAAGGAGGTTTTTGAGAAAACGACACAATTTGTTTTTGACTGTTTAAGACACACGGCTAGCATTTGGTCTGCACGAGCGTAAAGACATGAACCAAACGAGTTTTATAACCAGTGAAGCCATTTTGTTGAGAGGAAAACCAAATAAAAACAAATATATCTTTAGAGGTGAAGAAATACGCATATTTGAATTGTATTGTGTGTGTTGCAAGTAACCTCATCATAGATTGAAGAAGAAGAAATCTAATGATGGAAAACTCTTCGTTTATTTTCTATGGTTTCATCACCTTGGTAGCCACAAAAATTTCTCTATTTACTAATCTCTCTTTCGATGAATGAATGAATCAAATCGGAAATGAAATGATTCTCTAATCTAAACGCTTAAGCGTGAGAGATCGTTGACAAGCTTTCTTTTCTTCTTTTGTATGTATGTGTGTGTGAAAAGTAACGTGTTTTGAGTTAACTAAAGGCCATACTGCCTCACTGATTTCTCTAGTGCTTCCTTGCTTGGACACACAATCTCTTTCATTCGAATCCCAAGTTTATATATCTTGAATGTTGGTACAGTTCTCACTTTCTCTGCATCACACACTGTAGGACATTTTACAGTCTCCACCTATTGAAGGTCATTTTCAGAAGTAAGTTTTCCTTTTCTCTTATTACATAAACACATTTTTGTAAGTTTCTTTGTACCTTGAGGAAATGCAAAGATGGATAACGAACACATAGTGCATCCATGAAATCAGACATCTCATTGCATTGTTGATCAGAGGCTCTAAAAAAGTGTACAATGGAAACTCCTGCCATTAAAGTATACAACAAGTTAATAGTAGTTCTGTATTTGCTAAGAGCAGACAAGTTTAACATGTTCCTTACCAGGACGGATCAATGCAGCTTTCAACTCTTCAAGACTAAAAATTTCCTCAACTTCACCTCCAAATTCCATGTTTAGAACTACTTCACCGCGAGATTTCTTCAATGCAACTTGAGAGTGAAATAAAGATTCAGCAACTTTCTTGTCATAAGGCAGTTCTTTTCTTAAGATCTCATAATCGCTAACTGCTTCAGCCCATCTTTCTAGCTACAATTTCACATGAAGAAGCTTAGAGCTTGTGAAAAGTCAAAACCAAGTCATAGCAAATAGATTTTACCTTGCTGTATGAAGCAGCCCTTTGAAGGCGAGGCTTTGTGTAACTTGGTAGGATGAGCAATGCATGGTTACAATCTGTGATTGAGCTCTCCCACATCCCAACTTTGAAGAAACAATCTGCTCTATGAAATAATAGAGTGGCATTGGATGGATCAAACTTAAGGCCTTCTGTATAAGCTGAGCTTGCTTCAGTGTATCTTTCTGATTCATAAAGATTGTTACCACGATCACGCGCCCTACTAATCAATCTAACATTCCTATATAACGTTTCAACTTCACTGTTTTGTGGATCGATCTCTGAAGCTTTCTCTGCAGCTGTAATTGCATTTTCAAACCTGCAGGATCGTCATCTGCTCTTCACTATTTTTTCACCCATGAACATAACAATAAACTAATAGTCAATCAACAGGTCTCCAAATCTCACCTTCCTAAAGCCAACTCCATTTGAGATTTGACAAAAGATGTGTAAGCTTCACATATCATATCGAAAAACCGAGTCTGTGAAAAAGAGGTTGGGCATGGTTTTACTTTTGGAACAAATGCTAGACCTAACTGAGCATCATCAAGCCGTTGGAGTTTCAGTAGTGCTTCAACTTTACACATAGCTAGCTGCAGATTTGAGACGTGTAACATACTTAATTGATATAGATTATTAATATGGTAACACAAACAAAAGAATACAAGAATGTTTGTTTGTATAACCTCAGGAGAAGAATCAGCTCCAGACTCCATAGCTGCAGTTACTTCTGTCAAAACAGTATTCCAATCACCTCGTCTTCTTGCATTTGTACATTTGGTCAAGTGTTTATCTACTTCTTGAAGCATCCTCACGACAATGGGATCTGATGGTTCCTCCACAGAATAAAAGTGTATCCCTGCATTATCAACCTGACCTAATCTGCAACAAGAAATGATTATATTCCGTATTCTCTATCAAGATTGTATAAACAATTCTCTGTTTTACCTAAGAAGCAATGAGGCTAAACGATGATGTGCCCTTGCAAAATTTGAATCCAATCTAATAGCTTCTACACACTCATTCACAGCTTCTCCAATATGACCCAAACGTGACAATACAGCTGCTCGATTGCTATGGTAAGTGGCATTATTGGGTGAGAGTTCAATGGCTCGATCATACAACTTCAAAGCCTCAGTGAAAGAACCTTTTTTGAACATTTCGTTTCCAATCGCCTTGATTTCTTCAGGATTAGAACCAGATATCGCTATTTTCCAAAACGTATCTATGCTAGGACCAGGTTCATCGGTAGAGCAACGGATAGCTACAGGCAAACAAGAGGAAGAAGAAGAAGCAGAGATAGTTGGCTTGGCGATAGTGAAGTTGCTTCCTCGTATAATGCTACCATAGCCATACGATTTGGCTCGTGGTTCAAGAACCATGCTTTTTGGAATCCCTTGAGTCATGCCTGTGACTTGAACCTTCCCCGATGGAAACAAGTTCCCAGCCGGAAGTATCTTGACCGGTTGCACCACACTTGAGCTTTTACCTGATGCTTTTGCTGTACCTAAACTCGTTCTGCTTTTAGCGCCACAGGTATTGCTTGACTTAGAAGATTTAGCAGCAGAGGAGGCAATGGTCCTACCTGAATCAGATTTTCTTGAAGGCATATGTCCAGCGTGACCTGTAACCGATCCAGACGAGCTCGAACTGAAACTACTTGTGGAGGTAAGTCCACTTGGTCGATTCTGAAGCGGAGTTACTGGTGATCCAACATCGACATTAATACTATCTGGCTTATTATCTTTCATTTTCAATGAGTCCCTGAGCTTATGGGAGATACATTCTGGTTCCGGTGCAGTTTTATTTGACTTTAACATTGAATTTCACCAAATTTACAAATCAAAGAATATACCTTTATTATGATCGTTGAATCTCTCCAAGAAGAGAAATTCAGAACAATGATCGTCAATGGCGGATCAGATCTAATCTAAGACAATGCATCAACGGGAGAGGAATCACGTCAAAGATTGAAGCGATAGAATATATGTGTGAGTGTGTCTAAAAGAGAGAGAGAAAGTTGCAGAGAAGAATAGAACAGAGGAGAAGGAGACGAAGAGCGAGTGAATGTCAATCTATTAAATAATTTCTTTTATTTACTTAACAAACAATTATAAAATAATATATATAAATATATCTAAGTTTATTCTTATGAGGAATACAAGTTGTATTTTTATTTTGTTTTTTAAATATGTATATCTTCTTTTTTATTATGGAATTTCAGCAGATTTTGCCTAGTCAAATAAAAACTAAGTGTCAGTATTGATCTAAATTTTGCGATTTGAGAACAAATTTAGGATTTGGTTTTAGCTATTTTTAATATTAAAATCTAAAGTCTTGACTGAATCCTTCTCGTGGCTTACGCTTCGACAATGTCCACGCAAGCATCTACTATACAATTATATATAAAAATGTGAACCTTCACAAAATTTGGCTCTGATTATTATACACTAATAAGTAACTGGAAATAGTTTTTTTTTTTATATATATAAACGGTATACAGTAATAGGCTCCCTACTTCACCTTCACGAGACATAAGTACTAATGACCCCACTAATCTCAATCAAAACATATGGATCTGTTTTTGTAAATTTCGTTCTTACCAAACTTGTGTTTTTGTCAAGTATTAGACTATACATGCAATTCCGTGTACGCATAAGCCTAGGAGTATAACACATGTAAAGTATACATGGCAAAAAACATAGGCAATACGCATGCAGATTCGTTGCATCTATGTGTTAGTCATGTAGATTAGTCGGCGATGGATCCGTTTAGGTTTTGTATTTGCATAAACGACCATTATATGTTACATGTGTTAAAAACTGCAATCAGTTCTCAATCTCATACTTGTACAACAAGGAATCAACCAAAAAATAGGTAACTAAAATATCACTAGTCCTAGTTTTTAGCACATAAAGTCGTATAAGCAAAGGGTCAACTCTCGCCGCTGTTCTGGCATTGCCACCGAAAGGCTTGCACAATCTGTGTGACGCAACTTCAGTGGCGGACATGTCAAAGCAAGAGATCTGCGAAACCTTACGCTTCAGATCTTCTATCACTCAAGGACACATATAAGAGGGTTAATTAGTCATTCATTCGATGGTAAAGTCGGACTCTTTGAGCAGCTCTCTAGCTTGTGAAGTTCCAACATCCTTTTCTCTGGGTTACAAATGCCTGCGCCAGTAATATCTTCAATCCAAGTTGTAGAAATGCTTATGTAAAGTAACTTTAGATCCATTCCTTAAGACTGGGACAGAGAAAAATGAACCTGAGCATTTTGGTATATCCCAAACAGCAATGGAGTGTGGTGAGCACGCTGGTTCACAGAGGGTGTGATGGTTCTCGTGGTTAACATTCATTGCCAGCATCCACGCACCTATTGTCACGTCCTCGTTGCTAAACATCCTGAAACTGTATTTTGGAAAAATTTCTCACCTTGTTAAACAAAAAGAATCTGCTCTGCATCGAGGAACAATTCAAGAGTGAAGATGAAGTCGTAACCGAAGTATAATAACATTGGGGAGACAGAACTTGCCTGTTGTTCTTGAGGGCTACCAAACTTGTGACAACATCAGCAGAAAGAGCATATATGGGACCATAAGCATGAAGAAAGTATTCCTTCCCGAGCAAATTTGCCAAAGGTTCATACCTGCATAATTCCAACCAATTTCCAGCAATTTTCAGGTGATTAATCATTTCTTCTCTCATAATATTTCAAAAGAGAAGCATGATTCACGTGCTCTGTTAGTTCTTCAGTATAAGTAGTTAATGTCATTACAATTTGAGCTTTGGATCAGTGAAAACCGGACCCTTTTTCAGGCATCCAAGGTATGTCTGCGAGTGACTCCGCTCTTTCGCCAATAGCAAAGACAACCGATCTGTGAGAAAAATAGCAGCCTCTTAAGAAATCCAAAACTTTCCTGAAGACACGGATTGATGTGCAAATACCAGAGAATATAATCAATTACCTGGCCTCAAATATATATCATCATCAGCTTTGACATAGAATTCTGAATCATATAGGGCATATGCAGCTTTGAAGAATGCCAAACTGTACAACAAAAACCATGGATCAGAGGATTTCGTGTTATCAGTCAAATGAGAAGTGAACACTTAAAGTATTAGTCTTTTAACTAACGTTTTGTAGGGGAGCTTACTGTACTCCTCCTCGATATCAAGCAGTATAAAGTCATCATATTCAGAGATTTCCCTTCTAAGGGAAGCCATTTTGGCCTCATCTTTGGTTTTGCCTATAATAAACCTGATTGCCAATCCTGTTGATTCTTCCAAGCTGCAGAGAGAGCAGTAGTTTTCAGTGAAATAGACCAAGTCCAAAGATTCAATGAAAGCATTGAAGATAAAAGCCTCAAGGATCATCAGAACATCAATGATAAGATTCCTGTCTAGGTAGTGCTATTAAAAATCCATTTCGAACTGATATAGATGATGCAAAAGTTCAATATTTCTGACAAATTGATTCCACAAATATAAGAGAAGAATGAATGAGCACCGTCGAAGCCCTTGTGGATCGGGCGGCATCCAAGTATTCCTAAGAGCTCGTCTCCGGGCAGCTGATTTGAATCCGGTCTGGATTCCGACGAATCCCATCACCTTGTGCCTCTTCACTTCGCCGCCAGCGTCATTAACGATACGATTTCCAGCGACATCCCAGACAACTCGTAGCGTCTTCGGAGGGAAGTTGGTGAGGCAGGTTCTGCCGGATAACCGAATACTCGGGAAAAGTATAGCGGAGAGGCCGAAAAGGAAACCAGTGAAACCGATAGCAAAAGAGGTGAAGACGATCAAAGCAGGCGAACGGCGTGAAGAATGATGGACGCGCGTGAAATAGCTTTGGAGAAGATGGCATGACTTTGCAACGGATCCACTTTTCTCACAAGTTTGTAAAGCTTAGTCGTTGATAGCGACACGGGGTTTTCTGTTTCTTAGAGCAGGTGGATCCGCTTTCCCGCTCTCGGATCCTTTCTCGGACACAGTCTCAGACATTAAGAAAGGACTTTTAGGACGTTACTAATAACATAAGTTAGGCAGGTTATTACTTTGTGGACTTTATTAAGTCGCCAAACTCCAAATAATATTCCATAAGATTAGTGTCTGTGGAAGCTACACTGAAGATGCTTCATGTTGTACAGACTTCATTTGATGTCAAAGTCTCCATTTGATCCACCAAGTATTTATCTGAATTATAGCCAAGATCATGTGGATTTCTTCCAAGTCTTATGAAGACTCCAAGTCGATCAGAAGGTTTCAAGTGGTTTGAAGTCTGAAACAAGTTTGCAGTGTCTCTTGTCAAAAGAGAGGGTTGGTATGCGATTTCTCTAGGATTCATTCTGGGTTTGGTGAGTGACACAGAGGAGAGAAAGAGATTCAGGAGAGAATTGAGATACAAGTGATTGTAAGGAGAACTCGGTTTTGAGTTTGCAGGTTTATTAGTGGATTTCAGAGTTCGAGTTTGAACTCCGGCGATACGTAGGAACATCAAGATGGTTTGAGCATTTACTTTCAGTTCTTAGTTCGTTCAGTTCAATTCAAGATGCTTTCTAAGTACTGAAAGCAGAGCGATTAAATCGCACAATGGCTCAATTGAGAGACCTCCTGCCGCCGTTTCTTAATTTGTGACTCGTATAGTTTTGTAAGCAGAGGATGAAGTGATTGCCCTCTCATATGGGGTTTTAATTATTGGTAGGGGGTATAGTTTTTGTACAGGTGAGAGGAGTTTTTGTGCTCGTTAGAGCCTCTATGTATTCGCTAAGGTTCGGGCTTTATGCTTGTTCTATGTAACTAATGATGAAAGAAAAAGGAAAAAAAGAAACATAAAACGGTAATAATTTTTCAGTCTAATATTATTCCGAATCTTCGGAGGTATCAGAGTCAAGTTGTTCATCAACACAAAGCAAGATCTCATCACTGACATTATTTACTACTACTTCTACACCAATAACTTCTTCTAAAGCTGCAGGGGATGAAGAAGCTCTTCTCACTTCTCCTTCTCCCATGGAGACTATTGTTTTCTTTGACCTATCATCGTCAATGCTGTCTCGCCTTGGGTTCTCAGTTTCTGAAATCGTAACTATTTGCTTGGCTCCAAGTGGCACAGGGAATCCTGGGACCGGCTCATCATCTGAACCAGCTGGAACCATCTGATCACAGCTCTCGACTTGGGTACTCATGGGAAACTCGGCTTTGTCTAGACCTGGCTCTAGATCTGCTTCTTTGTTTAATGGATTATTGCAATCTTGAGAAAGACAAACGCCTGCAGGAACAAGAATCTGATGAAGTGCTCTATAACTAAAGAAGAAGAGAGGGAGAGCGGTTGGCTTTACCTTTCACGGTGTTGGCTTCTGTGCTCTTGTATAGAGCTTTCTTTAGCAGAATTGTCCCAGGGAACACCATCAAGTTTATTCTTTTGAGAACATCACGTTCATCGTTGTCCATTGGTTTGAAGCCAAAACCTTCAGTCCAAGTTTCCACTAAACTTGGCAATGCAGCTACCACAAGCTGCTCCACTTTGAGAGATATAAGTATCTACAACCAAAACCAATAAAAAAATTAATTTATCACAGCCAAGAAATTGAGACAGCTACGGCAGAGTGATTATATGAGCTAAGAGATGATCAAGGTCAGCATATGAATGGTGATGTATGTATTACTATATTAAATTTGTACATTATTAATGTGGATGGAGCCTCGTGAACAATCATATGAAAACATTCTAAACATTGTACCTCTTCAATGGCAGCCAACAGAACTCTGCACATCCCTTGTCGACGATATTTGCTACAGGTAGCTACAAGAGGCATCTCTGCAACAGTTACTCCATGCACCCTGGATATAGTAAAAATGGGTTCTCATATGTAACTTGTTCCCTATATGGAAGTCAAAGAATAATTCTAACTTCTAAGCATCCATTTCCCGGTAGTCTCAATTTTTTGTTTAGTACACACACAAAGACCCTAATACATTGCCTGGACGATCCTAGAACACATACCAGATATCTGATACCCATGAAGCTACAGATTTTTCAGAGTGAAGTCAATTTTATTCATACGAACCTGATAGATGCTACTGAGATCATGACGTCGTCCTTTTCCACAACCACTGTGTAAAACCCATCAAAGTCTAAGCGAGCAAATTTTGACCTATAAGTAGTGCAACAAAAGATTCGGAAAAAAAAGGTAAGATAGATAGATGAATATGAAGAGACAACTGAGGTGCAGAAGCAACACAGAGAAATCAAAGTGTGCTAGCTAATTAAAAAAAGAACGTTACCCCCAGTTGTAAAGCACATGAGGTATCATGTCAATACCAGTTCTTGGATCTACCATAGACTGAAAGCTTTCCTCCATGATTGATAGAGCAACAGCTAATTTCGAGTTGCATTCAGCCTTCAGCGCCAACCTTCGTGCAGAATAAACCTTTTCATCTTCTTGAAAACATTTCAAAATTGACCAAGACAGACCATCATCGTTAGAATGAATGACTCCAACACGAGAATTGAGACCAGTGTACACCTGCATTACAGAAGTTACTTAATAAGAACCCAGGAAGTTGCTAAGCAGCTGAATCAACTTCGCTTGTTATATGTCAAAGAGCCCAGGAGCAGAGAGGAAGAAATTAATCTCAAGGGAATCTAAAAAGTAATTAGAAGAGCAAAAGTTATTCACGATACACATTATCTGTTTAAGTCACAGAGACTAGGCATGACTGATACCTTCTCGCATTTTTTACCACAAAAGTAGGTCTCTGAAAAAATATCTCTGCGTTTACTTATCCCTTGCAGACATACTCCATGATCTAATAACATAAAAGTAACAATAATCAGCCAAAGTGGACTGCATATCAAAACAAGTAATGTAGGATCCAACAGTCAATAGAAGAATAACTCTAAATTTGACTTTGCAAAGAACTCATTACTGAAAAAGAAAAACTGGATCAGTGCCGAGTATGGCACATAAACCACATCTACACCTCTAACAGAACAGTGACATAATCGTGACAACATCTCAGTGAACCATAGTAGAAGACAAAACAAATTAGTGGTTTCCTTCAAATTATCAGAAGCTTAAGGTGATAATGAAGTGAACTGTAATTGGGAAGCGTTAGCTGTGGTGGAGATGATTACATTTATGTGCACACTGGGAACATTTAAACCCGCAAGAACGGTCAGCAAGTGCATCATCACTAACCAACTCTCTACATATCCAACATGTGCAGCTTGAGCAATACCAACTTCCTTCAGGGAGCACCTGAATAGAAAGAGAAAAAATTATACAGCCAAACTCTTTAAAGGGTAGCAATTTAATGAGGAACCAGTTCTAGAAAGGTGTCAAATCCTATTTTTACTAATACCAAACCATTTACTAGAGTCAAATGACTAAAGATAACAAAATTAGCTGAGAAGTTCCACACGTGTGCATATTTGAACTATACC
>JAKUCM010003740.1:0-53727 GCA_023374145.1 Lepidium sativum | reverse complement strand
CAAAATCAACAACTTTCACAGCAGAAACCTTCACACACAAGCAACCAGACAGAATTAGGGTTCATCAGTCAACAAAACATATGATTCTTGCTGACCAAGCAACACATTACAGATCAGATCTTACCTAGATTCTAAGGTCAAACGGTTTGTTTGCGTTCCTGAATGTTCCGTTTATCTGAATCCAACAAAAACCTGACTTTCCTTGCACAGATCTAGTCACAAAACGACCCCAAATATGCCAAGTCGAACACCGCAATTAGAACAGAACTCAGAATTCTCTAAGTCTGGAAAAAAAGACTGAGTTGATGTCTTACCTTAAACTTGGTGTAACTCTCTCAATACTACTCCGATCAATGATCCGTTTGAAGCTACAGAAACTTGAGAGAAAGATCTTTCCAGAAGTACCAAAATCATCAATAGGGGATTAGTATCAGATTAGTTATGGGCCCCAAAAATAGTTGTTCGGACTGGATTTCTTACCACTTGGAGGGTGCTCTAGGTTGATCAATCAACTTCGGCAATGGAGATAGTTGCTATGAGGCTCGAGTTTGAAGATTTCAGAAGAGGAAGAAGCCTAGGCGGCGCCGAGTTGGTGAGTTTAAGTAGGAGAACAAACTAGGTTTTGGTGCTAGGTTGAGAAGATGCATCTTTCCTTTTTTTTTTCTCAAAAACTTATCTCCCTTGACAATTCTTTTATTGGGCCTTATGGGCCACAAAGTTAATTCATTGACCCAAGGTTGAGTCTCACACTCTATCTGGAGTCCAAGACAAAATTTTGTCTTATCGAGATCTTTCATTTCAAATTACTTCCTCATGTGAGCTCTTGTCTCATCGATTTCCTTTTGAGTACCAATTATGTTCAAATCATCAACATATATAGCAATTATCACAAACCCAAATATAGATTTCTTGATAAATACGCAAGGGCATATTGCATTGTTGGCATACCCTTTACTCAACAAGTATTCACTTAAGCGATTATACCACATGCGATCGGATTATTTTAGTCCATAAAGTGATCGTTGTAATTTAACTGAACATATTTCTTTGGATTTTGAGTTCAATGCTTCGGGCATCTTTAATCTTTCTAGGATTTTCATATATATATATATATATATATATATCATTATAAAGTGATCCATATAGATATGTTGTCACAACGTTCATCAGATGCATTTATCGGTTTTTATATGCTGCTAGGCTCATCAAAAATAAGATAGAAAACAACATTATGCAACCATAACTATTTATACATTATGTCATATTTCTTCTTCAAGAAGATTTTTGGCCTCTCTGGCTTTCGTTGATATTTATAGAATCAACAATAAAATGAGCCACATCGAGATATGTATGATTATTTATACCATTAAAAGGCGGCTCAGCATTCAAAAGAAGGTCATGTTTCCTTATCAAAAGAATGTCCAACATTGTCATAAACAAAGTTGATTTCCGTTTTTTCCCTTTTTCTTTTGTGACTCTTGATGTAGATTGGCAAATTACTTTAGTGTACGGCAGGTACGCAACCAATGCCCTATCATGCCACACCTATAACAATGTTCCTTATGTTGCCTTTTTCCAACTTCCTTTCCTTTTGACCTTTTATTTTTTATTTCATTGTTGAAATCATTAGGACGGTACTTTCTTCCTTGCCCACGTCCATGTCCACGTCCATATCCTCCTCGTCCACATCCACGATTATTTCCACGGCCGCGTCCACATCCATAATTATTGTAATTTGATGATTTAACATTCCATTCGCTTCTGGGAATGATGTTGATCCAGTAGGACGAGATTCTGGATATGTCGTGTATCCCTTAACCCGGTATTGTTGTTGAAGGACTACATTTCCAAGACGAAATCTTTGAAGAGTTTTTGCGTTCATATCATAATCACTTAATTTCTCTCCACATAGAATTATCTTAGAAGTGATTCCGAATAGAGTGGAATTATATTCACTTACACTTTTGTAATCCTGAAACCGGAGTTTTAACCACTCATGTTTAGCTTCGGGTAAGATCACATATTTTTGTTGATCAAATCTATATTTGAGTGATTGCCAAAGATCTACAGGAACTTCTTTTGTTATATATTGATCTTTTAAACCATCGTGTATATGGTAAACCAAAAATATCATAGCATTAGCCTTTTGCTCATCTGAAGTCATTTTCGACTTATCAATGGTATCGAGGAGTTTTCTTCCTCTAAGATGCATTTTTGCTGCAACTGTCCATCTCATATAATTGTTTCTCGATATATCAAGGGCGGTGATTTCGTGTTTCGCCAAATTTGACATAATTATTGCATATAATAATAAAAATAAAATTTTATTAAATATTTGACACAATATTATTAAAACATAATATAAAATAACATATTATCTAAATACAAAAAAATGAAACAACAAGCGACTACAAGGATATATGAAGCACAAATATTTATGCCAACAATTATCCAAAAATTTTCGGGAGTGTGCTAAAAAACAATAAACCCATAAATTGAAAAAAATAATTGTAACCAAAGAAATAATTAGAATCCAATTAAACATTTTTGTGATGGGGAAGAAAAGTTTTGAGTGAAGAGATGAAAGGAGAATGAGTGTATTTATAGATGATAAATTTGTATGTAGTCATTGGAAATAGTGTTTAAAGCCGTTGGGTATATATAAATGTATTATTATTATTTTTCTTTCATAATCGTTAGAAAATATAATTAAAATAAATTTATAAAAATTAATATTCACCAATGATAACATTATCATGAATTAATAAAATGATATAAAGAGATAATCACATATTAGGCATTAAAATAATAGTAATTTAAAATGTGTTGTTTGTCTTCTGGACAAATTTATTTTATTTATTTACTTTGTATTACCATTCATTAGGAACGCTTTGTAAATATTTTCAGAACATTTTATTATTTATTATTCTTCTGGAACAATTTATAAATGTTTTCTGGACATTTAAAGACATTGATTTTAGGAGGCATAGTCTACCATATGATCATGATCGTGTAGGCATAGCCTTCCATAACGATCAATTTAGGAAAAAAAATATTTATTATCTCAAACAAAAATATATTTGTATGGGAGCAAATCACGAGTTTTGGCCATTATAAAAATATAAAAATTAAATTAAAATGTATACCATATATGTATGGGGTACAATTTACTTATTATAACAAAGTATAAAAACAGATTTGACTAAAATTAAATATTAGGAGAAATTTGTGCTGAAAAACGTGTTATGGAATAATTTTATATGTATTATAATATATTATATTATATAATTGAGTAGTATATTATTATATGTTATCTTATATAGAAATTAAAAGAGAGAGGGAGAGGGACACATGAAAGAGAAAAAAAAGTATGTTAATTTTTTTCTTTTATTTGTTATACATTTCTTTGATCCAATAGAAATATTTAAAGTAGTTTAATGCAGTGAAAGATGTGAGATATTTTGTACATAGGTAACTATAACACCTATAAGGTTATATATATATATATTTATAAGAGAAACGAGTTTTCAGAGTTTTAAAAACCAAAATCAATAACAAAATTTAAAAACTAAAATCGAAATCAAAAGTCTAGAAATCAAAAACCAAAAGCCAGAAACCAAAAATCAAAAAACAACTGCTCTAATACATCTCCTGAATTATTTTTAAAGAGTGTTAATTTCCGTTTAATATGTTTGCAAAATTTGATACTGACCTAAAAAAAGGCAAAACCTAAGCAAAACATACCCAACCCAAAAGTCAAAATCTTTCTCACTGACCAGAGGTTTCCAAACTATCTAATGTCTTCTTTTTTCCAAACCCAAAAACGTTATAATAAATGAGTTAGACCCGAGTTGGGGAATGACTAAAGTGCTCTTAATTGAGAATGAAATGCCAGAGCTACTTTTCTGCTGACTGAGATACTTTTGTACGGATATCTTTCATTATTTTGACTTATTTTGCCCTTCTGCTTCTAAATATGTGGAAATTTTTTTATGGAAAAATTTAAGAAATTATGAGATGGGTATCGATTGGATTTAAAATTGGGTTGGTAAATTAATAAATTTTGATTGAACAATAAAATTTAAACCAAGGTACGGATTCATTTTCAGAGTAAAATTGTTAGTACGCATTAATTGGTAAAATTTGTTAAGTACACCCAAATACAAAACAAAATACTCTCAAATCTCCTTGCCGCCGACATTGGTTCCGGGAAGCGCTCTCTCTCTCTCTCCCTCTCGGAGCTTAAAGAAAACACGTAAGAGATTGATTGATCGGGTTTATAATTTATGTTGTTATTAATCGTAGGAGATTGGTTGATCGCAGTTATGTTGTTGTTAAATTGTTTCAACACATTGGATTTATTACTTTTTAGATGGAATTGATGATAATGGTATCGAACTCGTTTCCGATGTAAAACAAAATGATTTTGCTTTTTGATTATTTATAATATAAACAATTATACTTATATATATATATATATATATATATTTTTTTTTGTTTTTGTTTTGTCCAACGAATCTAAATATTATAATGCATATCTTTTGTTTCTTGTTTTATTTTGCAGATAGAATGATTAGAACTGTTAATCATTTTGATAATGGTGGATTTTTATTTATAGCTATTGATAATATATATATATATATATATATATAAAAATGGAAGAGTGTGGAGCAAGTAACCAAAAATGAGAATAGCTTGAGGAACAAAGTAATGAAGAAGAGGAAGAAAACTGGGCCAAGAGATGTCTCGGACCAAGAAGGAAGCTGGGCCGCTAACGGGTCGAGAAGGGTCTCGGCCTTGGGCGCTAACGGATCGAGGAAGGTCTCGGCCCTAGGGTGTGAACTGGGCCGCTATCGGATCGAGCAAGAGAAGGAAGGCCTCGGCCTGAAAGTCGCCCAGCTGATCCGTAATGGGCCAAGGTCTCACTAGGCTGCAGGACATAAAATAGGCCGAACTGGAGACAAAATGGATCGACCCATGATGCAGCCCCACGTCCGTACGCCGCGATAATCCCGAGAGACGCCGTACACTATTCTCTCGGGGCACGGGTCCAAACAGTGACTGCTGAGGACCGTTGGGACCACTACCAACTCTGTGTGTCAGTGTGGACCCAAGGAAGCCGCTGTACTCCTTCTGGGACCACCCAGCCGCCTGTGCACTGTCACCTACCCGCGGGACCACCTGCGGCCTTCACCTACCCGCGGGACCACTCCAACCAACCGCGGGACCACAAGCCAACCTCCAACGGTCTTCTTTTCTTTGTAACGGCTATGATTGATATTTTTGGGACTTCTTTACCTCTTTTACTATATATATATATATATGTGTATATTGTAGTAAGAAAATCATGGAGTTTTAATTCAACGAAAAATGGCTCTAGTTTATTCTCCTTCAATCTCTTCTCTACATTAATTCTCAAAGCCACTTAATTCTCATATTTTTACATGGTATCAGAGCAATAGAGATCCTAATATCATTCTATTTATAGTCTTAAAATTCTATTCTTCTCATCAATCTCAAAATTTCGAGAAATTCTCTTAAAACCTACATTTCGATAAAACTATCATGGAATCCAACAAAGGGGCATGTATACCGGTAATTCTCAAGGGGCCTAACTACATGCTATGGTCAAGGACTGCAAGGATGATCTTGTGCAGCTGGGGACTATGGAGTCATGTAGAGCCACCACAAGAAAAAGGTTCAAATGTCACCAATAAGGGAAAAGGAAAGGAAAGCTCCTCCGACGTGATAACTATCGATCAAGATAAATGGTTCCAAGAAGATCAAACGGTAATGGCTATCATAACCGCCTCTCTTGATCCGCATCTTCTTGAATCCTATCTTTTTTTGTGAAACCGCAAAAGAATTATGGGATACTCTCAAGAGAGTGTATGCAAATGTTTCCAATCTTACTAGAGTATTTGAGGTTAAAAGAGCTCTAAATACTCAAAATCAAGAAGATATGGAATTTGAAGATTATTTTGGTAAGCTACGGGTTCTTTGGGCGGAGCATGAAATGTTAAGGCCAAGCACAATGGATCCCCTTGTGCAAAATGAAAGAAAGGAGCAAGATAAGGTGTTCGGGTTACTTGGAGGCTTACATCCTTGCTACAATGACCTTGTCAAATCCATACTAAGGGAAAAGAAGCTTCCAACGGTGGATGAGGTTTGTGCTCAAGTACAAAGGGAGCAAGGAAATATTGGACTCATTAATAGCAAGAAAGACTTAATCACCGCTCACAAGGTGACTTACAAGAATGAAGATAAGAGGAACATGGTGTGTGAGCATTGCAAGAAAAAGGGACATACAAAGGAGAAATGTTGGATCCTTAATCCTCACCTTAAACCCAACAAGTGGAAGGAACAAAGAGCAAACATAGCTCAAGAAGATGTTGAGGAGAAGAACCAGCGGAAATCTCAAAAACCGGCAGAGGAGTCACGACAATGAGTGCAAAATCTCATGGTGCGATTGTGAGAAGGTCGGACCTTGACGAAATTATTCAAGCCATTGCCAACTTAAAGGATTCCGGTATCTCTAAGCTCTCTAAAACTCCAACTAATTCTTTAATTATTGATTTTGGTGCTTCTCGCCACATGATAAGTAATCCTAGGTTAATAAAGAACATAAAACCAACCATAGGAAATGTTATTGTAGCTAATGGTGAAAAAGTCCCAATCAATGGTATAGGAGAATTGGAAGTGTTTAACAAGAAAACAAATTCTTTTTATATGCCAAAATTTACCTCTAATCTTCTTTCGGTTAAGAAAACCACATCCGATTTAAATTGTTATGCTATATTTGGTCCTAACCATGTACAATTTCAGGATATTGAGAGTGGAAAAACCCTTGGAGGAGGAATGACCAAAGATGGGTAATATGTTCTAGAAGGAAAATCGGCTCCAAAGGATTTACACTATGTTTCTGTTAGCAATTTAGATTCTAATGTTGGTTCTTGTTTTAATTCGGTTTGGCATGCTAGGTTGGATCATCCCCATTCTAGAGCCTTAAGTTTAATTTTACCTAAAAATTCATTTGACCATAGTTCTTGTGAGGCATATATTTTAGGAAAACATTGCAAATCGGTTTTCCCGAAATCTAGTACTATTTATGCAAATTGCTTTGATTTAATTCACTCGGATGTTTGGACCTCTCCTTGTGCCTCTAGAGGTAATTTAAAATATTTTGTAACTTTCATTGATAAAAAATCAAAATATACTTGGGTAACTTTAATGGCATCTAAGGATCGGGTTTTTGATGCTTTCATCAATTTTCAAAATTATGTGACTAACCAATTCAATTGCAAAATAAAGGTACTAAGATCGGATAATGGAGGAGAATATACAAGCACCAAATTCAAAGATCACTTGAATAAATGTGGAATAATCCATCAAACAAGTTGTCCACACACTCCACAACAAAATGGTGTGGCGGAAAGGAAAAATCGACATCTTATGGAAACTTCAAGATCCATGATGTACCATATGAAAGTCCCTAAAATATATTGGGGAAATGCGGTATTAATGGCATGTTACCTCATAAATCGACTTCCAACCAAAATCTTACACGATGTATCACCATATGAGGTACTTAATGGCACAAAGCCTTTTATTGATCACTTAAGAGTATTTGGATGTGTATGCTATGTCTTGATTCCAGGGGAATTACGTAATAAGCTTGATGCCAAGAGTATAAAATGCATGTTTCTTGGATACTCAATCACACAAAAGGGTTACAAGTGTTTTGATCCAATAAATCACCGACTCTATGTCTCACGGGATGTGAAGTTCATTGAAGATCAAGGATACTTTGCTACACCAAATTGGGAAGAACTCAAAGACCTCACCAATACCACTCAAGATAGGAATGAGAGTTTACGCATACTCCTCCAACAAATTGGTAACACAGAGACAATTCCTACAAACACGGATGAAGAGATGCATCATCAACATATCTCCGATGATGAAGAAATGGAACCCACATCCATTGGAATTGAGCAACCAACGGTGGACACTTCTCCTTCTCCTTTGGAGGTACCAACATCTCAAACTCCTCAAATTCCTCTAAGGCGAAGTACAAGACCTCGCAAAGATCCCTCCACAAGGCTCAAAACTCGGTTTTGTTACAATGCAAAGTCCGAGGCACATCCTCCCCAAAAGGTGTGTTCTCTTGACCTTGTTTCTATGCATCATAGAGCTTTCCTTGGAAAAATTTCACTTGAACAGATTCCGAAAAGCTATGATGAGGCTAAAACTCGGAAAGAATGGCGAGATGCAATTAAGGAAGAATGTAATGCCATGGAAAGGAATCATACTTGGGACCCGGCAACACTACCACCGGGAAAACGGGCTGTCACCTCCCGATGGATTTTTACCATAAAATACAAGAGTGATGGAAGTATCGAACGCTACAAATGTCGTCTAGTGGCAAGAGGTTTCACATAAACCTATGGGCAAGACTATACCGACACATTTGCACCCGTTGCAAAACTTCATACGGTACGTGTGGTTCTTTCCTTGGCTACAAATTTAGATTGGGAGCTGTGGCAAATGGATGTCAAGAATGCATTCTTACAAGGCGAACTTGAGGATGAAGTATACATGCACCCACCTCCCGGACTAGAAAACATGGTACAAACCGGGAAAGTCCTACGTCTTCGGAAAGCTATATATGGACTTAAGAAATCTCCTAGGGCTTGGTACCATAAGCTAAGCTTCACACTTCGCGATCGTAGCTTTCACAAATCCGAAAAGGACCACACCCTTTTTGTCTCCCATGGTCCGAATGACATAATTGTGGTCCTCATTTACGTGGATGACTTGATCATTACCGGCAATGACAAGGACCGTATTTCTTCTACTAAGACTTATCTTAAGAGTGTATTTGATATTAAAGACCTTGGGAACTAAAGTATTTTCTAGGAATTGAAGTATGCCGCTCTTTGGAGGGCCTATTTCTTTCCCAACGAAAATACACTCTTGATTTTCTTGATGAAATAGGAGATTTAGGTTCAAGAATTGCTTCTAAACCACTTGAAGATGGATACAAGGTCAGTCAAAAGGGGGAGAAGAATGATCACAAGACCGGATATATGTTATGCGGTGAACCAAGTGAGTCAACATATGCAAAACCCAACATTACACCATTGGAGCATCATGGAAAGAATTTTCCGGTATTTAAGAGGAAGTCAAGATCGTGGCATTTGGATGGGCAAGAATAACAATACCGAAATTGTTGGATATTGTGATGCGGATTGGGCTGGTGATCGAAATGACCGAAAATCGACTACCAGATATTGCACATTTATTAGGGGAAATTTGGTGACATGGAAGACCAAGAAACAAAAGGTGGTATCATGCTCAAGTGCCGAGGCGGAATACCAAGCTATGAGAAAACTTACAAGTGAGCTCACTTGGCTAAAGGCACTCCTTAAGGATCTTGGCATTGATACATCCAAACCAATCACAATGCATTGTGATAATCAAGCGGCAATTCACATTGCATCCAATTCCGTGTTTCATGAAAGGACCAAACACATCGAGATTGATTGTCACAAAGTCCGGGAGAAAATCGAAGAAGGAGTTAATGGGGGATATCTTTACCAAAGCTATCCCATGCTACACCAAAAGTGAAGACCAATTGGGGGATATCTTTACCAAAGCCAGAAGTCTAAGAGTTTGTGATCATATTTATCCCAAACTAGGACTTGTGGATCTCCCAAGAGAATGATCAAAGTTCCCCTCTCTCATAAAACTCACACTCTTTTTCCTTAGAAGAGTTTTATCCCAAGAGGTTTTCTCTAATAAGTTTTTTAATGAGGTGCGATTTATGAGAAATCCAAGCTTAACCGAAATAACATTACGGTTAAGATTGAGGGGGAGTATTGATCATATATATATATATATATATAAGTGGAAGAGTGTGGAGCAAGTAACCAAAGAGGAGAATAGCTTGAGGAACAAGGTAATGAAGAAGAGGAAGGAAACTGGGCCAAGAGATGTCTCAGACCAAGAAGGAAGTTGGGCCGCTAACGGGTCGAGAAGGGTCTCGGCCTTGGGTCGCTAACGGATCGAGGAAGGTCTCGGCCCTAGGGTGTGAACTGGGCCGCTATCGGATCGAGCAAGAGAAGGAAGGCCTCGGCCTGGAAGTCGCCCAGCTGATCCGTAATGGGCCAAGGTCTCACTAGGCTGCAGGACATAAAATGGGCCGAACTGGAGAAAAAATGGATCGACCCATTATGCAGCCCCACGTCCGTACGCCGCTATAATCCCGAGAAACGCTGTACACTGTTCTCTCAGGGCGCAGGTCCAAACAGTGACTGCTGAGGACCGTTGGGACCACTACCAACTCTGTGTATCAGTGTGGACCCAAGGAAGCCGCTGTACTCCTTCTGGGACCACCCAGCCGCCTGCGCACTGTCACCTACCCGCGGGACCACCTGCGGCCTTCACCTACCCGCGGGACCACTCCAACCAACCGCGGGACCACAAGCCAACCTCCAATGGTCTTCTTTTCTTTGTAACGGCTATGATTGATATTTTTGGGACTTCTTTACCTCTTTTACTATATATATATATATGTGTATGTTGTAGTAAGAAAATCATGGAGTTTTAATTCAATGAAAAATGGCTCTAGTTTATTCTCCTTCAATCTTTTCTCTACATTAATTCTCAAAGCCTCTTAATTCTCATATTCTTACAATAGCTTTCCAATGACAATCATTGCTTCAAATGGTTTGATGATGTGGATGTGGTTAATGAAAATGAAATTTTGGGTCATTTAATTGCACAATTAAAGATGTGAAAGAGATTTCAAGGTTCACAAAGAACGAAAAGATGTGGAGCTTGAAAAGGTGAAAACTATGGTTGAGGAAATGAATGTTATGTCTAAGGAGGCCAAAAGTAAATAAAAAGAACTGATGTCACTTGTGTTTTTAGGATGTTTGGTGGTCTTCGCAATAGTATGATTAGTTTAAACTAGACTGCGACTTCAAAGACATAAATTAATTTGCGTATTATGTTTTTTTATGTGTTTAAGACTTCTTCGGTTTATGTTTCCCAATCGAATATTATCCTGTTAATATAAACCATTGTTTGTAGAATTTTTCGGTCAATTTTAAGGACTTAATTTAGATTTGATCAATCAATAAGAGTGAATTGTATTCCATTTGTTATAAAAACATTGTTATATTACTCTAGATTTGTAGGAAATTGTGATTGTTAATCAAAATATTAATCTTACACTTTCACTTCAAACTTTATGAGTAAAAATACACTTTTCTATTTTGTGTTGTTTAATTGTAACCATTCGATGCTATCAAACTTGTAGAAATGTATGTAAGCATATAATTAACTAACACCAACACTATAGTCTATATATAGTCCATTCATATATCTTTAGAGATTCAATTCCAGAAACAATACAACTATATGGTAAGCGAGATGCAGCTCTGAGACTAGTAATCAGTTGCTCAAATGCAACCCTACCCCATGGATATCTTTCAAACCTAATAGCATCCATGACTAACTTTCTAGCAAAAACAGGGAGCCTACTATTAGGGTGCATATAATAAATACCCACATACAAGATCATTAGCAACTCAACTATCTTTCTCTTCTCAAAACTCTATTGCCTGCAACCTTTCAACACCCTTTTCAGATCAGCAAAAGTAGGACCATCACCATGTATTAAGCCCATCTCGGTCCACAAATCCCCACTAGCAAGACTTGTATCTTCTTCATCCGGTAGTTGATAATTAAGAGTTGTAATTTCCTCAAACTCATTCAAGGAAAACCGAATAGGTCGATTACATACCAGACACCTCATCTCATACTCCCTTTTCATTTTAAGTTTATTTGCCAAAAGCTGCTGCAAATGCCATCCAGTCCATTTGTAATTCGCAGCTGCAAGCTTAAGCAACACTCCTACAAAAGAATTTTGTTCGATGTCACTGTAAGCATCTTCCCTAATACCTCTCATCATATGCACAAGCTCACTAAGACGACTATGATACTTAATGAACCAACATTCTAAGAATACAACATTCTAAAACCTATGATACTATTTTTAATGATATTTTAGTAATAAAACAAAAATTATAAATTATTTAAGACTTTTCCATTTTTTTTTCAAATTTTCAAACATAACAGAAACCATATTAGTAATTAACCGTAATATACATACCATATTAACAATTAAACCATATTAACAATTAAGTCCTTTCTGTTCAAAGAAGAGCATTCCAGTCATTGACCGGTTAGAGTTTGCTCACAATATTGCGGCAGAGCACTCTAATCGCGACTGTCATCATCATTGTTGTCTCTGGTGAAGTTTAGATATTGGAATCTACGTTCTTCTAGCGGCAGCCAAATGTCTTCACCGGCGGCTCCTAAAATCCTTTTGGCTAAACCTTCCGTCTCTCCAATTACCGGTAAATTCGGACGCGGAAATTCGGACGACGATAATGCGTCGCATCGATCTCGTCTCCCTACCGTCAGCTCTCTGAATATGCTCTCTGATTCTTGGGATTTTCACATCGATCGCTTTCTTCCGGTAACTCCTCTCTCTCTCTCACTCGCTCTTGTGTTTTGGAATCTAGCGAAATTGATACGAACTTTTCTGTTTTGGAATAATGTGATATAGTTACCATACTTGACCTGTCTCATTTTACATGAGATATCTTATGTTCCATAAAATCATTCTTCGAGGCTAGAAAGCATTTTCTTTGTCTATGTACGCGAATTGGATGTGAAGTTCCATGCTGTTTATCCTAAGTAGAGATCATAGACTCTCACCTGATTCTTTTTTTCTCTTTCTCAAATGTGCTGAGTTTGGGTTTTGACAGTTCCTTACCGAGAATACCGACTTCACGGTGGTTGGAGTGATTGGTCCTCTGGGTGTTGGCAAATCAACAATGCTGAATGCAATCTATGCTTTTGATGGGAGCTCCCTGGTTAGTATTCACAGAATATATCATACTTTTGTTTTTGTTTTTCTTGGATAATATAACATAAATGTAGCAGTTCGGTTGTAGTCAAGAAATTTTAAGTGATTGAATGCATTTCTTTGGAATGAGCTAGTTTCTGTTCGTCCAAGTTTACCAAAATTTATACAAGTCTGCTACTTTGCAGGAATGCTACCCCCATTTTCTATACAGTCTGAAGAGATTAAAGCAGCGGCAAAGCATTGTAAAATTGGCAGTGAACCAAGAGATTCCGCTGAGAGATTCATCCTTCTTGATGCTCAGGTGTTGTGCAACTGTTTGTAGTTATTGCATTTTATTTTGTTTATGCTTGACTGGGGGATCATTATCTTCCTTTTAGCGAGCTGTATGCTATTTCACAGACTGAGCTTGACTTTCTGATCAGTACCCTCTAATTCTGTTCTGCAGCCCGTTTTCAGTCCATCTATATTGGCTGAGATAATCAGACATGATAGTTCATCATCGATACCAGTTTTAGTCAGTGACTCTCTGTCGGCTGAGTTGACTCACGAAATCATGTGCATCCAGGTAACTTAAAGACGTGACAAAGACATATAATTTGATTATTATTTCAGCAGTCCACTTAATTGTTTTCGTAGTTTTTCTCCCACTGTTTTATCTTCTGTATGTATTCCTTTCCTTAGAGATGGCGATGCTCCTTGGATATTTAGTTGGGGTAGAGTTCTAATCTAATCGTTTTTATTCTGGACTGGTGCAAGGAACAATTCTAGCTTGGTGTTCTCTTACCATCCATTTGTCACGTGCTGCTGGTGGTATCTGAAGGTGTTCATGAAGATAACATGTGGCATCTGATGTTAACGGTATGTGAATGTTAATATATAGGTATTACCTTGCATAAAACCTTGATCATGCAAATTCTGGACCTAGAATATGGTGCAGAAAGGCTTCTGTGGTAGATGATCTCTTTAGAGGTTATTCTATATCTTTGTTTAAATGATCATGCAACTTCTCCGTTTTCTTACTGCAGGTGGATTTGCTAAAGCATGCAATACCTGATCCATCTTCACCAACACCTTCCCGTCTTCAGATCTCTGAGATTGGGCCTGAAATGGAATAGAAAGACAAATTAGCTGAGGGAAATGAATATATGGCTACTCCTATATTTGTGCACACTAAGTGAGTCTCCTCTATATGAATGTCTTGATTTTATGTCACGATTGTAAGTTTGAGAAAATTTAGTGTGAGATTAGAGGAGAAGAATCAGATTGAGTGTAGAGAAGAGGAGATTAGAGCTGAGAGAGAATGGAAGAAGAGAGAATGTATTCTCTTGGTTAAACTTTACAAATGAGCTTTACAACATGTATGTAGTAAGAGCACACGAAAAACCTACCTATACATACACATTACACTATTTTATACACTCCAAGCGCTAAAGATAAAACTTACCCGAAATGGGTACAAACCAAATATGTCATGACAAAAGGAAAGGGAAGACTTTTACCAATATGTCCCAACTACCCGAATTGGGTACAAACCAAATATGCCATAAAAAAGGGAAGGGAAGACTTTTCCCAATATGTCCCAACGGTCATAAAGAAGTCACATGTGACTTTCCTGAGCCAAATTACCACACATGTGACTTAGTTCCTTACCAACAATGCTAACAAAGTTCTTCTTTGTAGTTAGATCCTTCCTTTTACTCGGTTCCTTGTTTAGCACTCTAATTGAAGCTTGTCTTACACTCCAACTATTTAACTCTTTTAGTTTAACAACGATAAGAATAAGTATTATAGCCTTGTGAACTAATGCAGCATTCTTCTATAGCTTGTTTTATACAATAATATTTGGATATTTACTACTATAAGAACTAGATAAGCAAGATAAAGGTAAAGATAAATTCGGATATTTCTCAACATCTTCTAGGAGATATAATCCATCTTTGGTGACACCTTCGCTAAGGGTTTTGCCACTCTTAATATCCTGAAAGCAAACTTTGTTAGACTCAAATATAGCTTTACAATTAAGATCACAAACAGTTTTGCTTACACTTAGCAAGTTGGAAGTAAATGATGGTATGTAAAGGGCTTTAGAGCTTTTATCAAATAAATTCAAGTCACCAATGCCTATAATAGGAAATCTCTTCCCATCAGCAATTAGCACATTCCCTAAAGTTGGTTTTAAATTGCTAATCAACCTAGGGTTCTTAATCATATTATGAGAGCACCAGAATCTACAACAACATGATCCGAAATATTTGAGACATGATAAGAGATACTAGAACCTTTAAGAGCATTGATGGATTTGATGAGTTCTTCAAGGTTTGCTTTTTCCTTTTCCCATTTATTTTGCTTGAGGTGAGGATGAAGTATCCAACAATGATCCTTAGAATGACCTTTCTTCTTGCAATGGTCACAAATCCACACTATCCTTTCCTCTGGTCGGTATGAAGCCTTGTTAGCCATAGAAAGCTCCCCCTTACCACCAAGAAGATTTTGTGAACCTTGTTCCCTTTAAATGGATCCACACACTTCCTCCAAACTTGGCAGCTTGTCTTGCCTCAAAAGATGATGAACTAGATTACCATATGTTGGGTTTAGGTTCATCATGAGACCAAAGACTTTGTCTTGCTCAAGCCTTTCATCTAACACAGCCGGATCCACCGTCGGAGGCCTTGACATTTCAAGTTCAGCCCAAAGTGATCTATACTTCCCAAACCATTGAGTGAACTCCATATCTTCTTGACTGAGGTCACTAATAGCCTTCTTCACCTCATACACTCGGCTGAGGTTAGAGAGATTTCCATACACCTTTTTGAGAGTGTCCCATGGGTGTTTAGCATTTTCACAATAGGAGTAGGCTTCATGAATGGCTGAATCAAGAGAACTTTGAATAATGACAAGAGCAACTTGGTCATCTTGGTACCACTTTGCTTCATCCTCACCCACAACCACAACTACTCTCCAGACTCCTTCACCTTCCTTTGCCTTTCCTCTAGCTTGCACCGCTTTCTTTGGAGCTCCAACTTCAATATGAGCCCAAAGCCCTCGGCCACTTAGCACACTCTTAACAGTTCTTGAACAAATCAAGTAATTCACACCCTTAAGGGTCACATGAACACCTAAAGACTTGAGATTTTCCATCACAAACAGAAAAGACAATCTATTACCCAACGGTTAGTAGAAAAGCTTCAAGAACAACAATGGAGATTTGAGAAGATTCAGCGGATTAAATGAGTCTCAAAGGAACTTGAGGCTTTGATACCATGTAAGTTTGAGAAGATTTAATGTGAGATTAGAGAAGAAGAATCAGATTGAGTGTAGAGAAGAGGAGATTAGAGCTGAGAGAGAATGGAAGAGAGAATGTATTATCTTGCTTAAACTTTACAAATGAGCTTTACAACATATATATAGTAAGAGCACACAAAAAACCTACCTATACTTACACATTAGATTCTTTTATACACTCCAAGCACTAAAGAAAAAACTTACCCGAAATGGGTACAAACCAAACATGCCATGAAAAAGGGAAGGGAAGACATTTCCTAATATGTCCCAACGGTCATAAAGAAGTCACATGTGACTTTTCTAAACCAAATTACAACACATGTGACTTAGTTCCTTACCAACAATGCTAACCAAGTTCTTCTTTGTAGTTAGATCCTTCCTTTTACTCGGTTCCTTGTTTAACACTCTAACTGAAGCTTGTCTTACACTCCAGCTATTTAACTCTTTTAGTTTAACAACGATAAGATTGAGTACTATAGCCTTGTGAACTAATGCATCATTCTTCTATAACTTGTTTTAGACAATAATATTTGTTGAATGTCTGTTAATTTAAAGTTGTTTTGTTTAGTTATTGTTGAATAAAGTGTGTTAAACTTGAAAAATATGTACTCATGTTGGTTTGTTAGTTGACAAATTTATGCACTTTTAGCTTATCACTATTCATACTTCAACTTTGCAGGCTTCAGGATCAAGATCTATCTCCAAAGAATGTTTTGCAGCTAAGAAAGGCCCTAGTGCAGTATTTCGAAACAACTTCATTTAGGCTAGGAAGAAATGGTTCTGAGTTAGCAGAGCCAGTTTCTTTTGGAGTTCCATCTAAAAGCTAGAGAAACCAGCACGAGAGTTATCAATTAGCTATGTGGAAACTAAGACCATCTCCATCAGGGTATATTAGAGGGTTCTTAGTAGGGTTTTTAAGGTTTTAATTAAATTAAAAAAATCAAGTAATTGTGGTATTAGTTAGAAACGGTTCTTCCGTAAGAAACAATCACAAAATTAAGAGACCCATACGTGTCAGGATGTGGTTGGACACATCATGACACGTACCTTAAAAATATCTTTCTCCTCTTTGAGAGATACAATCCAAGAGAAGAGAGGAGTTCATCAAAAAATCAATGGCTTGAAGATCGAGAAATTGAGAAATCGAGAGATATAATCCAAGAGAAGAGAGGAATTCATCAAAAAATCGATGGCTTGAAGATCGAGAAATTGAGAAATCGAGAGATAATATCCAAGAGAGGAGAGGAATTCCATCGATTCATCAAAAAATCGAGAAATTGAGAGATATAATCCAAGAGAAGAGAAGAATTCCATCGATGGCTTGAAGATCGAGCACATGCACAACAAGGTGAACTTAGAGATTGGTTTTGTTTATTCAGAATTTAGACATGCTTTGATTATGTTGTCGATTAAGTTTGAGTAGATAAACCATGGCTCACGAATGTTACAAGAGACATTCAATGACTTCGTTATATCGTTAATTGGTGTCAATGTTGATTTAAAAGTGGTGTAGATGAAAGTCTTAGTTTCAGGTCGTTAAGGATCATCATCTGTTGCTTCTCTCGGAGAATTCTTTGATTTCGAGTTATGAATTTGCTGCTGTATTGAGTTTGTATTCTCTATAATAGTAAACTAGAGATTGAGGCTTACTATGTATACATGTGGCTACTTGTTATTTATATATTTAAATATTTTCAAGAACCCCTAATGGGGTTCTACCCATGGACCTTAAATTAATTGTAAGAAACTATGATTTCTTCAAACATTAAAGAAAAAGAAAAAGAAGATTAAAATTAGATTAGAATCTCATTTTAAGATACCATCGATGGAGGTGCTCTAAGGGATCAGGTTTCTCTCTCTCTCTCTCTCTCTCTCTCTCTCTCTCTCTCTCTCTCTCTCTCTCTCTCTCTCTCTCTCTCTCTCTCTCTTCATCACTTCTTTTTTTATCTCTCGGACTTGTGTATTATCCACACATAGATATGAACGCATGTACACGTTCATCCACATGAATACACTCAAAAACTAGTGTTTTGGGTCATGTGAAGTTACTGCAGTACATGTACCGACATGTTCTATTCATTGAGACGTTACTTTGTTCATCTCAGATTTTGTCTTCCAAGTCTACTACATCCTTTTCAAGATTGGTCTCAGAACACGAGTGCTGAAAAACTCAGCAAAGATATGGGAGATAGTGAAGTGTTCTTCGATAATTGCAGAGTACGGTAGGGCCCTTCAAAGTTCCGGTATGTTTCGGAGGTAGTAGTAGTAGTAGACGACCTTCAAATTTAGTCAAAAACCTTCTTATTCGCTCGTTTGTTGTTGTTCACTTGACTTGTGTTCTCTGTAGCTATACTTGACATAATGTCTGTTCTCTGGTCGTAGAATTTATCAAAGAAAACTTTTAAGAGTTTTCAACAAAAAATAGTAAAGCCAGAAACATAATTGAGTTAATTACTAATATGGTGCGTATAATTTACTTAATTACTAATATCGTGTGTGTTATGTTTGAAGAATAAAAAAAAGGAAAAGTCTTAAATAACTTACTAGTTGTGTTTTATTATCAAAATGCCATTAAAAAAATCAAACCCTATCACGAAAAAAATCAAACTCTTTATCTTTTCTTCCTTCATCGGTCTCTTCTCCTCCTTTCTTCTCTCCTCCTCCAGTCTCTTCTTTTTGCCTCACCTTCTTCCATCTTCTTCGCCTCACCTTCTCCTCTCGTCGTCGTTTATTTCCACACAATCTCTTTGTCTTCTCGTCTCTCCATCTTCTTCGCCTCACCTTCTCCTCTCGGACCCTCCCCTTCGTATTGCAGGTAAGAAAACCTTCGTCTTTTAGTTTTCTCTTCTCTGGCCATGTCTTGTTTCTTTTGATAGTCGGCTTTTCTTGTGTTTGTCGGATTTGAAAATCAGTTTTTTGAATATTGTTTTTTAAATCTTATATGATTTGTTCAAAAATTTGTTGTACTCTTAGAATGTTGGTTCATTAGTAAGTGATAGACGCTGTAAGAAGCAGTAGAGTTTGCAACATAGTGTGTATATGTGTTCATGATTTGAAAATTTTAATTGAAGGTGTAGTAGACTTTGCAAGTTTTGTGGTAGACGCTTATACTTGTTAATAATTTGTACTGCGTAAGTTAAGGTTTAATATACTTTGCAAACAGTGTAATAGAGTAAAGTTATTGATTGATTAACTTTATATTTAGTACATTATGTTGGTAGACTTGATTTTCTGTGTGGTAGGCACTGCTATGAATCAATGACAGAGTAGTAGACTTTGTCTTAGCCGTTTGTAGAGTTTGGTAGACTTTATGTGATATGTGATAAACCTTGTGCTTAATTGATACACTTCTCTGGTTGATTGGTAGAATATGTAGTGGACTTAGCAGAGGGTTTGACCTTATGATTGATAGACTAAATTTGATTTGATTCTGTCTTTTTTTTTTGTTTAAAGGTGTAGTAGACTTTGCAAGTTTTGTGGTAGACGCTTATACTTGTTAATGATTTGGACTGCGCTAGTTAAAGTTTAGTGGACTTTGCAAACAGTGTGGTAGAGTAAACTTATTGATTGATAAACTTTATATTTAGTACAATATGTTGGTAGACTTGATTTTCTGTGTGATAGGCTCTCCTATGAATCAATGACATAGTTGTAGACTTTGTCTTAGCCGTTTGTAGAGTTTGGTAGACTTTATGTGATGTGTGGTAAACCTTATGCTTGATTGATAGTCTTTTCTGGTTGATTGGTAGAATATGTGGTGGACTTAGCAGAGGGTTTGACCTTACGATTGATATACTAAATTTGAATGGATATTAAGTTGACTTCAGATATTTGTAGTAGACTTTTGTTTGGTGGACTATGTAGGTGGCCTTCTGATTTGTTTAGTAGACTTTAGGTATGTGTAGTAGACGTTTGTTTGATAGACTATGTAGGTGGCCTTTTGATCTGTTTAGTAGACTTTGGGTATTTGTAGTAGAATGATAGACTTTTAATAATAATGTATTCTTAATGTAGGTTCTCGTGAAGCACCTATGCTTGAAGCCTGCTGAAGAGATGAACCCCATTTGGATCGACGATGATGCTGATCCACATGTGGACAATATAATCCAAGACATATTGGAAGGCACTATAGAAGAGTCATTTTGGAATAGAAATCCACCACAAGCTGTGTGATGACAAGCAGCATGAAGAGGAAGGATGAGGCTCATGGTAAGCAAAGGAAATCGAAGCTACCAAGTCCAAGAGTCCAAGTGAAGGAGGGTGAGAAGAAGACGATCGAGAGGACAAAGGATAAGGGAAAACCTCAAGAGTGTAAGGTAATAAATTTTCTTGCGCCCTTGGATTTGGAACTATGCATTAAACTTTAACTGTGTATCGTAAATTCTGCCGGTACTTAAAATCTATTTAGTAGACTTTAAAACTTATATTGGTAGATGTTAAGGTAGACTTCGAATATGTGTAGTTGACTTTCCGATGGTAAACTATGTAGTTAGGGTTTTGATCTGTTTAGTAGACTTTGGATATGCGTAGTGGTCTACCACAAGTTCACTTAAAGTCTACTACGCATAGGAATTTTTTTCTTCTCAAAACCATGCTTTAAAGTCCACCAAGAAAAACTGGGTGATATACTTAAGTCAACCATGATGAATGTCAAAATCTACTATACTTACCTTAAAAGTCTACTACGAGGATTTGTTCACCATAGGTAAGTCTACTATAAAGAACTTCAAAGTCTCCCACAAGTTCACATATAGTCTCTACTACACCTATAAGTCTTTTATTTAAAGATATGTTTTAAAATGTAGTACAAAAAATCGTGTGATGGCATTTTTCATTAATGACATTTTTCTAAATACATTTTTTTCTAAACAAAATAAAGATAAAATGATATTAAAATAAATGGTAACCATTCTATTAACAATACAAAAACACGAACCATTTAATTAATTATGCATATTATAAAGTAAATCACACAACATTATAAACTACACTTGGGCTTTTTTGATATCCATGAATTCTGAATTATGAAACAAAATTGAAGGAATTCAATCCTAAGAAACTGAAGTTGGGAATGTAAACAAATATAGTTGAATCGCATTCACTTCACCAATCCCTGTCTCTCTCTTGTTCCTTACAACTATATATGTAAACCATAAGGATTTTTACTTGTCGAATTCCCAAAGGACTCCTCCATCTTCTTTGACTTTTTTGTTGATCCAAGTTTCAAAAAGCATACCAGCACCGATTCCACCAAGGATGAAACTTCCATAGATGGCAAGAGCTTTCGGCCATGGCTTTCGTGGTAGGAAGTAAGCTTCGTATTTACCTTCAAGTCCCCTCGGCATTTGTTTTCTCACTCTTGTCACCGTTTTACCACCACCACCACTTGGCTTTTTCTTCTTCTCCTTCTCGTTCTCACTTGTCTCCCACTCTTCTCCTTCCCATGGATCCTCCGCCTCTTCACTTTAATACAGCAAGAATGAGTAACAAACTTTATTTTCGCAATTCAAGAGAATCGATGTTCATCAAACACCAATCTCAACTTACCAGTCAAGAATCAAGTTCTATCAAGATTCAAGAGCTAAGCAAGCTTCTCTAGGAAGAATTACAGAGAACGAAAGAGAGGAACGAAGAGAGAAAACGATCAAATTCTGTTATATTGAAAAAGAATCACAGAATGTAATTCAGTCTTTTATATCAAATCGTAATTACATCCACCATTGATCTTCTTAAGTACTATGAATCTCCTCTCTACACGTGTCCTTTGTATTCCAGCTTCAATAAGGTGTATCAAATCTTCCCCCTCCAAGAAATCTTGACCTCAAGATTGGAAATGAGGGTACTGACGCTGAAGATCATAGTAAAACTCCCAAGTAGCTTCATCAGTTCCTTGATTAGCCCACTTCACCAATACCTGAGTGACCGCTCGGCCTTGACGCTGCACCAATCGCCTCTCTAATATAATCTCCGGTTCTTTAGCAATAACATCAAGAAGTATAGAGGGCAAATCCGAAGAAACGTTATCATGTCCTAAACGTAATTTCAACTATGACACATGAAACACCGGGTATATTCGTGAATAACTCGGGAGCGCCAACTTATACGCCATCTTACCGCAGGTGTCAATTACTTTGTAAGGTCCATAATATTTCGGAGCTAACTTCTAACTCGGACGTACAACCACATATTGTTGCATATAAGGTTGCAGTTTCACAAAACCATAATCTCCTCATGCTGAAACTCCGCTCAGAACGTCTACGATTGGCCGTCTGTTGCATACGATGTTGAGCCCTCAAAAGAAGTATGAACAGCATATTCTCTCTATCCTGTAAACTCTTGGCCACAACAGCGACCTTAGACTCCCCTGGCAGATAAGGTAAATGAATGGGCGGTGATTTCCCGTACACAGCCGCATAAGGAGACATTTGTGTGGAAGTATGGAAGTTAGTGTTATACCAGAACTCGGCTAATGATAGCCACTTAGCCCATTCATGAGGGCGGTCACTACACATACATTGGAGATAGGTCTCTAAGCATCTATTAACCACCTCTGTCTGCCCGTCACTTTGAGGATGATAGGGCATAGAATAATGTAATGAAACGCCCTGCAGTTTGAACAATTCACTTCAGAAATCACTCAAGAAGATCGCATCCCTATCACTGACAATAGTTTCAGGTAAGCCATGAAGTTTAAAAACAGAATCAAGGAAAGTTTGAGCTACTGAGGTGGCTGTATCAGGATGTGCTAATGGCATAAAATGGGCCGCCTTAGATAGTCTATCAACCACCACCTAAATCACTGAATAACCACCAGACAACGGTAAGGCAGTGATAAAATCCATCAAAATTTCTGACCAAAAAGAGTTAGGAATTGGTAAAGGTTGAATAAGACATGGATATGTTGCGGTATCATACTTGCAGCACTGACAAATGCCACAGCTCGTCACATAGGCTTCTATATCCTTATGCATTCCTTTCCAATAGAAAAGACTCTTCACCCTCTGTAAAGTGACATCTTTTCCCGAGTGGCCACTACTGTTGGATCCGTGCAACCATTCTAATATCTGATTGCGTAATGATAAAACCTGTGGAACCACGATCTTTGATTTCCGTCTCAATATATCTTAACTCCAAGAGTAATGCTTCTTAGTTGGACTCTGTTTTAATTCTTCTATCAATGCCTTAATCTGATTATCCTCATTGTAAGTTGCGTGAATATTCTTCAAATAGTCACAATCAAAAGCAGACATAGCCATATGCAAAAATCTCAGCCCCTTCTACCCGAGATAAGGCGTCTGCCACCAGATTTTCCTTCCCCCTTCTATACTGGATTTCATAATCAAACTCCAACAACTTAGGCAACCACTGGTGTTGAATCGGTGTATTCATCCTTTGCTCCAATAAGTACTTAAGGCTTCGTTGATCGGTTTTGATTATAAAATGACTATTTAACAAATAGTGCCTCCATTTCTGAACCGCATAGACAACTGCCAGCAACTCCTTCTCATATATCGACAACTGCAGTTGTTTACCTTGTAAATGACGACTGATATACGCTAAAGAATGCCCCTCCTGCATTAATACAGCTATGATACCCTGACCACACGCATATGTCTCGACTACAAATGGCTTCTCAAAGTTAGGAAGGGCCAAGACGGGTGTTGTACACAAAGTAGTCTTCAATGAATCAAAGGCTTCTTGAGCTTCCAATGACCAGCAGAATGCATCCTTCTTCGTGAGACAAGTAAGAGGTCTCGCTATGGTTCCAAAATTGCGCACAAATCTATAATAGCCTGCTAAGCCCAGAAATCCCTGCAAATGTTTCAAGCTCTTTGGAACTGGCCAATCAGCTATTGCTTGCAATTTAACACGATCCGTTGAAACCCCTTATGCTTGTATATAGTGGCCAAGATACTCCACTTTGGCAGCCGCAAATTCACACTTACTCATCTTAGCAAACAAACTGTGTTGTCTCATTAACCCAAACACAACTCGCAAATGCTCACCATGAGACTCCAAATCCGAGCTATAAATGAGGATATCGTCAAAGAATATCAAAACAAAATGCCGCAAAAAAGGTCAGAAAACTTCATTCATTAACCCTTGAAAAGTTGTCGGAGCATTTGTAAGACCAAATGGCATTACAACATACTCGTAATGTCCATTGTGTGTCTTAAAGGCGGTCTTATGAATGTTATTGGGCTCCATCCGCACCTGATGATATTCGGCCCTCAAATCTATTTTGGAATATACTCTGGACCCTCCTAACTCGTCCATTAAATCCTCAATCAGCGGTATAGGGAACCTATCCTTCATGGTTAATGAGTTCAGCCCTCTATAATCAACACATAACCTCCAGTGACCATCTTTCTTCTTGACCAGAACCACATGAGATGCATAGGGGCTCGAACTTGGTTGAATAGTCCCTTGAACAAGCAGCTCATGTACCATACTTTATATCTCATTTTTATATTAAACCGCATAAAGATAAGGCCTCTGATTAACCGGGTCAGAGCCTTCTAACAAAGGAATGCGATGATTATGAGGCCCCCTGAAAGGTGGTAAACTCCTTGGTTCCTCAAACAAGTCCTGAAACTCTTCCAACAGTAAGCGCATTAGCTCTGGAATTTCTGGAGGTTGAGATTTTGTTGTAAGGGTATACAGTTGGCTCTCGGATTCTGTTTCACTGTCAGCTACATTGGCCCATATCATAGACAGTTGAATGTCTTGGTCAGTTTTTTTGTTAAGCCTCTCAGCCTTCACTGTCTAAAATTAAAGGTAACCTCCCCTAGAGTTTCTAACCATTGAATACCCAGCACCATGTCAATACCTTTCAATGGAATAACCATAAAATCTGCTTCAAAAGAGGTCCCTTGAAAAATCCCCTGAAACTTCTTAATCTTGCCCAATACTTGCAGCTGATTCCCATCCGCTACAAAGACTCTAGTTGACCCTGCTAGTCGGAGTCATGCCCCCAGCTTCTCAGCCATCACAGGATTCATGAAGTTATGAGTTGAACCTGAGTCTATTAACACAAATAGAGCTCGCTTCCCATGTAATCCTTTCACCCTCAAAGTGTTATAATCTGTGATACCAATCATAGCATTCACTGATATGCGAGCGAATTCCCCTATCTCTGCATCATCCTCTGACATAACCTCACTAACACTTTCCTCTCTTGTCTCTAAGTAGTATAGCTGAGCCTTCTTATGTGTTAGAAAATGTTCAGGAGTGAACTTCTCGTCGCAATGATAACATAATCCCTTGGCACGCCGATCACTCATCTCTTGAGCTGTCAAGAACTTCTTCCTAGTAGCACCCCCTTCCCCAGTTTTATGAGCCTTACCAACAGGCCTCTTATACTCTAATAACCCCTTCTGTTGTGCAGGAAACCTTCCACTAAACCCTGCAGTTCCCATTGCGTAAGGAGGATGCGTTTGTTCATACAATTTTCCCAAGAGGAAACAATGTCGTATGGACTTAGGCTCGAACATCCTCACGTTCATTTGAGTCTCTAAACGCAACCCTGCCAAATAATTCTCTAGCAACATCTACTCATTCATACCCAATCTGGTACGTATTAGTTCAAATTTATTGTGGTATTCCACAATTCCATTGGTTTCCAACAAAAATTTGAGCTCAGAAACAGGATCATCTAACACCTCCTCGAACCTATCTTTCAGTACCGATTTGTACATTTCTTAATCGTTAATTCCTTTTGATGTCACGTTCTGCAAATAAGCTTGATGCCAAGTTGCTGCGACACCCTCAAAGTGAATGGAAGCTATATTGACTTTTAGATTTTCTGGTGTTCGATCGATATCAAAGAATTGCTCCACCTTAAACAATAAATCTTTGATTCTATCTCCGTTAAACCTAGGAAAATCGATTCGACCTAATCTAGTCATTCCAGAGTAAGAATTTTCCTTACACGCGCGTGATTGTCGCGAAGAATCGGGTTGAGAGTCTGCTCGCGACTGTTGATTAGCCTCAATCTAAATCGGTTTATGTGCCACCGTCATCAACCTCACCGCTTCATACATTTCCGACAATCGCTTCTCCATCCTTTCTTGATACGCATCAATTTTTTGATTCATTGCCTCCGCGACTTCGCGAGCCGAAATTTCCTGCTGCGCGGACTGTGTCGTGGACCTCATCTCTGGCATGGTTAACAATTGATTTGAGGAAAGAGCTTGCTCTGATACCTTTAATACAACAAGAATGAGTAACAAAATTTATTTTCGCAATTCAAGAGAATCGATGTTCATCAAACACCAATCTCAACTTACCCGTCAAGAATCAAGTTCTATCAAGATTCAAAAGCTAAGCAAGCTTCTCTAGGAAGAATTACAGAGAACGAAAGAGAGGAACGAAGAGAGAAAACGATCAAATTATGTTATATTGAAAAAGAATCACAGAATGTAAAACAGTCTTTTATATCAAATCGTAATTACATCCACCATTGATCTTCTTAAGTATTATGAATCTCCTCCCTACATGTGTCCTTTGTATTCCAGCTTCAATAAGCTGTATCACACTTGCCATTTCTGGATTGCCCTAACGAGAGAAACACGAAAATTGCTCAGAGAGATCTCTATTCCAAATTTCAACTGGTTCGAAGATTTGATGTCAGATGGTGAATTAGGGCACACGAAAGTGTCGCTGGAAATTTTATGCAAAATGAAACTTAAGACCCAGATCAAAAGGATCTTAAAGGCCCATTAAAGCCCAAATTTACTTCTCTTTTTCATTGAGTTGCTCGATTTTGTCGGTTGAGACCATAATACTGTGCAACAAAATCTCTGTTAAATTTCCTCGTTTCTTTCAGATCAACTTGTTTGAATATCAATAGTTTCGCTTACGAAGATCGGACTTCAGATTGGAGCAATAATTAGGCATGGAATCAGAATTGATACTTCATGAAGGTGGATGCCATTGTGGGAGAATCAAATGGAGAGTTAAAGCGTCAAGAAGTGTGGTGGCTTGGAACTGCAACTGCACAAATTGTTCAATGAGAGGCAATGTTCATTTCATTGTTCCTTCAAGCAACTTTGAGCTTCTCGATGATTCTAAAGAATTCATCACCACTTACACTTTTGGAACTCACACAGCCAAGCATACCTTCTGCAAGATCTGTGGGGTTACATCGTTTTATATCCCGAGGTCTAACCCAGATGGAGTCGCAGTCACGATCAACTGTGTCAAGTCGGGGACATTGGATCACATTGAGGTCAAAAGTTATGACGGTCAGAATTGGGAAATGTCGCACAAGAAGACTGGTATTGCCTCGTGTTCAAAAAAGTGACATGATAAGATCAACTCAACATTGTAATATGGCTAAGAAGAAAAGAATCTAAAAAACTCTCACCTTTAGAATCACAGGGAGAAACAATTTGGAATATCAAAGCTTTTTTTTTTTTTTTTTTTTGAGAATAGCACTCAGGGTTATGAGTTTATGGAGTGTTGTTCAAATCTACACATGCAGATGTTGATGATATGATTTTCATTTCTTGTTCACTGTATCGTTTCCAGCTAGTTTTGTTCTCTGGTTATGCTCGGTGACTTTGTAATCAATGACCTCTTTAAAAAGGTTTCCGTCCAATACGCAATTTGCGCTTCCATATACAGCAGCCTGTACGCTCGCCATCAATTTCGCAATTTCTCTACCCGAAAACCCTTTTGTTTTGGCAGCAGCTTTCTTCAGGAGGTCCTCGGTGATGTCCTTTATCTCAATCTTCTGCTGTTCTTTTTTGAAAAGGGATTGGAGCAAACCCGGCTTTTTAAGATTAGCCTTAGATATGTACTTGTCTAGGTAGAGGTTTAAAAGCTTGAAGCGCTCTTCTTCGCCTGGTAAGGGAAACTCAAGAGTCTCATCTACACGGTCAGACACTGCCGAGTCTAGATCACCAGGTCGGTTTGTGGCAAGCGCTAAGACTATGTCTTTGGATTGGTCACCCGTGCGGAAGAGGAGAGCATTTAATGCACTTCTTTGGGCTTCACTCATATATGTTTTGTTCCGCCTGTCAATTTTTCAATCGAATCAACACATTAAATTAAATTCCCTGAGTTTGGACTATCAATCAGCATTGGATTTGGAACTTACTCGCACAAAAAGGCATCTGCTTCATCAATGAAGAGCAATAAGCCTCTCTTAGATTTTTTGGACCAATCAAACAGTTGGTGTATCTTTGTAACAGCCTGAGCTCCAAGTGGAGCAACATCTCCACCCGTCATCAATGCATAATCTAGACCCTGAATGGTAACAAACAAAGGAAGAGTGATTCTTAAAGTACCAAACCTAGAACTACCATCACAATTCGCAGCTCAGATGAATATGTTCTTCACATCTAATATAATAATTATAAGCATTAGAAGTAGAGAGAACACATACAGATTTACGAGCCAGCTCTCGGGCAGCCATTGTCTTTCCTGTTCCTGGTGGACCGTAAAAGAGCATATTTCGGAAAGGTGCTTTATGGGCTTTTGTGTTGGCAGTTGCATTAGCTAGCTGTTCAATTCTCTTTTGAAGAGAAGGATGCAAAATAACATCACCAAACCCTTTTCCATTTTTAGATGCAGACTCCTTACCACCACCTCGCAATGTGGAGAAGGCACGAGAAACCGAACCAGACCAAGGGTACTTTCCTCTTGATGATTCTCTAATTAGAGAAGGTTGTCCTAATATTCTATCCACGTAGCTCCAAATAACCTTGGCACCTTCTCTGCAACAATCAATCTATAAGATGACTAAGTACCTTTGCCATTAATGACAACAACTCATGATTGGCAACTTTTTCTCAACATTTTTAGTCTTTACCTTGTTGTGTAGATACCAGCTGCAAGAGCAGTGAGACCTCCAACTGCAACAATCAGCTTATTTTGATCCGTTAGAATGGTACGCAAGCCCCCTAGTAAAAATGAAAAAGAGTCCATCAGCTTTTGAAAAGGTAATAAGAAAAGCATCTATTTAGGGCATCCAAAGATTAGCCCAGAAGAAGGGAAAACTATAGATAGATGGAGACGGTCAAAAGGCTATTATACAATAAGCTACATATTAGACTCTAATTATGACTAAAGTAAAACTGCCATAGATTAAGCTTCCACAACAAATGAATTAAAACGATAGAGAGATGCTAATTGTCACTAACGTCAGACCTCCAATATGATCGAATGTAGTATTAATGGCAGAAACCCATTTCTCTCTTTCAGCATTTGCACGATCAACAAGCACTCTCCTGTTGATATCTTCAGAGAGCTTGGATTCACGGGCTCTCCCTTCAGCCTCTGCCATAGCTTTGACTCTGATTGTCTCACGTTCAATCTCAGCTTTCTCCCTCTCTGTTTGTCTTCTCTGTGCTTGAATCTCTTCCTCAGTAGCTCGTCGAGCTACTTCCCTCCTAATTTCTGATTCTTCTTGCATTCTCACAAGTTCTTGATTTCTTGTTCTTTGGGCCTCATTTTCAGCCTATAACAAGACATACAAAACGAGTTATGAGAGAGATGAGAACTTCTCAAAGTTAAATAAAAATAGAAGTCTTGGTAGAACAGCATGCCTGCATCCTTTTTCTTGCTAATTCATCTTCATAGCGGGCCATCTGTGATTTTGTTTGTGCTTGGTGCTGAGCAAGTTTCTTCTGTTCCTCGTATATTACTCTTTGCCTTTCCTGTGAAATGGAACATTACATTAAAACCAAGAATCTGTATGGAAGAATAATGAAAGATGCTGCAAAACTATAACAGCTACTAATAGTAACAAAGATGTTGCAAAATCAATGGTAATAAGTAACAATGAGTTGTATTGTAATTTGTAAGGACATATATACTACATAAGTACCTAAAAACGTCTTGAGAAAGCCTAAGCAGATACTACATAATCAGACAATGAAATCGAAAATATATTAACAAAGAACTTAAAAGGGTAAGTTAATCTCACAGTTTCAGCTTGGGATTGCATAGCTTTACACTCTTGAGCCTTAGCTGTAAACTCAGCTTGCCTTGTCTCTTCTTGTGTCTTAATACTTTCAAATACCTACCAGAAAACCAAACATCCATCAACTATGACACCAGGCATAACCTATATACAAAGAAAGATAACATTTTTTTGACATCCATCCCAGAATTCTACCATGGGAAACGTTTAAGCTCAAGCCTATCTTCCACAGACTTCATCCTAGAAATTTTAACAACCGAGAAAAAAATTATATTTCAACCTTAGAAAAACGAAGAAATTATTAACTCAACTTGAGAAATTTCTGATAAGATCTATGTATAGTCACTATGGTTATTTCGGCATAGATTAAAGAAAGTATCATGAAAATTCCATTTGAAGCTTTCTTAAAATCCAGAAAGGAAAAGAGAAGACAGAAAATTCTTGAGACCTTTTTGGCATGGGCGGAGTTGTTTATCCCCTTCAAAGCTTTAGCTCCTCGCTCCAACGCTTCCGGATCAAAACCAGCGGACGTCGTCCTCGGATTGTTGTTACGAATCCGTGGAGGGGCATCAGATTCTTCCCCAGAAACAGACGGGTCTTTCTTAGATTCCGGCTCTGGCGGAGGGGAACCTTGTTGCTGAAAAATCGAAGCAGGCGAAAGAGTAGAGAAGCCAGAGAAGGTGAAAGGTCCATCTGCAGAAGCTAATTTCGACGGCGCGATAGCAACGGATACTGCGATAGCTGAGATGACACCAATCGCACATACCTGAGCCATATGTTACCCGAAGAGATTTCCAAGGGAGTGGTGAGCAGACTAGGGTTTTTTTATAATTTAAAAATGATGCAGATCAGATTTAAGAGAAAGAGATTAGCTTGATGAACAAGAAATTTCAAGCAACAATATCTTTTGCCATAGAAATGGAGGCAGTGAGAGTTTCCAGGGTTTTGGTAGGGTTTCTCTGCGAAAGGGAAAAAAAGGAGCAGGAGATTTTAAAACTTGGGTCGGTTTTACCTGAATCATGGTTATTTAACCCGAAACACATTTGCGTCTTCTTCTTTTTTTCATACTGAAAATACATAAATAGAACATACAGTACTCCTTCAGTTTTACAATGTTGGAATACATCCGAAAAAAACTAAAGCCAGCATAATATACAAATATTTTTGGAAACGGAGAATTTCAAAAATGTCACTTAAACTCAGATTTTCTTTATATATATATATATATATATATATATTTATTTTAATTTAAAGGGAAATATATTTAAACGGAAATCTTTTCAAATTACTCAAAAATAAAACCACATTCAACAAAACTAGAAAAAACTAAGTTTAAATAAATAAATTAGGAAACTCAGTTGATGATAATCCTCTAATCAATTTCACTACAATGCATGACAAGGCTAGAGTTGGTGACACAACCTCCTATAATAAATAATAATACCTCATAAATAAAGAATTAAGATTCTATATGGACGAAAAAATAATTTACAATTTTTTGGGAAATGATGAAGTCGATAGCAAAACTTAAAGCGAATCCGACCATTTGATATCTATATAGAACCCAAGATAAAACCAAACATTGATCAGATTTAAGCGTACGGATAAGATAAAAACCAAACTCTAAAAAGAATTCAGTCACAGATGAAAACTGGAAACAGAACCAAATAATTAACTCGGATAACCAAAATTGAGACCCTAACCAAACCAAAACTAGCTATCCTTTAAAAATATAATTTTACATATCATGTAAAAGTTATAGATTTACATTTTTATCGAAACATAACGATTAACAGAACTTTTTGTTCCGTCAAACTTGAATCGGATGTAAAAGAAAATGAAAAATGTGAATACGTTTAGAGGTATCAGAAAGTTAAATATATATTTCTTCAGGTGTATTCATGTGCGATAAAATTTAGAGTTTGAAACTATGGATTTGAATCCAATTGTTTACTTGAAAAAACTGAAAATGAAAAGTTCACATTGGAAGTGACTGTAATCAATTATAAAGTTCATATCTTTAGTGATCAATTATATGTATGTAAACTACAATGAGGAGCGTACTAGGAGAAGACATAAACAAGTGCTATATGCGGTACAGGGTTTACTAATCTTTACAAGCCGATCATGACCACTAATAATCCGAGGATAAGAATAAACATTAAACTTAATAAATCCCCTTCTCGAGCGTTAGGAGACTCTGATTTTGGTAGCTGATGAGTCGGATTACTTGATGGAGGAGGAGCGTTATAATGATCCGTATTATGATCATCAGGAACCACCGAACTATTGTGAACACTATCATTGTGGATACTAGGACAAGAAATGGAAGGTGAAGTGTGATTATTTCCACGAGATATATCGTCCATAGTTTTTGGAGATGGTAATATACCATCAATACCATGGCATTTGATAGATCCTAAGTTACAAATGTTGCGGCTTATGATCTTGACATTGTTGACCAAGTAGTTTGATCTTCCACCATTGGAGATCTCAAGGCTATAATGTGGTAAAGAAGAAGGAAAGATGGAGCCATTGGGGATGAGACTGAGGTGCTCGAAAAGAAGAGGAGAAGGGATCGAATGGCGAAGCAAGAACTGGGTGACTGCATCTTGGTGAATAATGTTTGATCTTGAAAGAGTTTTGTCCTTTGGCATCAAGAATGTAACATTGGCTAAGAATCTAGGGTTTACAGGTTGTAACATGTTGATGAGCATTACGAATGAGAAGTAATCAGCTTTCTCCATTTCTTCGATGGCTATAGAGAGTTCATGGTGGTTTCGAATATGAGAACTCTTTTGGGCTGATGTTACGATAATGGCGAGTAATATGAAGAAGAATATAGCATGACTTTGAAGAGATCTCATCTTTTCTATATCTTTCTGGTGTTTGGTAGATTGGTTTAATGAGATACTTAACCTCTCGACTTAGTTATGTGTTGAATGATAAGGTTTTAAGCTTAGGACATGCTTGTGTTGTTTCTCACCAAGATTGAGTGATCATGTTATCTGCATGGTGAGCGAGTTTGTAGAGAGTTTGTTCAACATACGCTTTGTGTTGTGTTACTAGATTGCCACTTCATACTTTTCTTTTAAATAATCGTTTTCAGACGTTAATCCAATTGATATAGAGTTAATATCTGCAAATTATCATACCAAAATGAAATGTTGATTTCAGAACTCAAGAAAACACTATATGAGAAAGAAAGCTTAATTATGATTATATAACCTTATAAAGACTCGTTACATCGCCAATAAATAAGTCGAAACAAAACCTCTATTGTAAATCAATTATAGTCACCGTAACGTAGATACTTATTAAAGTCTCACTGCAGCATATAATAAACTAAGCCAACAGAAAATGTGTGGGAACTGAATGAAGGGATAAAAATGAACTAAAGAAACTTCTGATCCTCAAGAATTCATTCAAATTATTTGAGAATGAAACATTAACTCAGAGCTATTTGTCGTAAAATCTACTTCTGCCTTCTTATGAGATGACAAACACATCATTGTCCAAAGCAGTGCTTCAAGTGATACGTTTCTTCTAATTCTTATACTCCCTCTGCATCTTAAAAAACAAAACTAATATAATCCTTAAAAAACTTGAAATTTTAGTGTAACCTATCTCTAAGAATATTATTGGCGGAGGTAATGCAGAGTTAACAAAATTAATCCGAATAAGAGAACCGGAACCCTACAAAATACATCAATGGATCCTAAATCTATATATTTGAAAATTTGAACGAAATCGGAACTAGAACTAAATCAAAAAACAAATTTTAGCTTGTTAGAGTTTTTCTATTAAATGTTTTAAAAGTTTGAATTTTTATGTAAATATAGCCGAACCCGAACTCAATTTATATTGAACGTAGTTCTATCCAAAAAAATAAAAACATATTAATAAGTCTTAACTCAAAAGAACCAAAATATTGAATAACAGAAACTGAACTCGACAAAATACTAAAATGGTTCCGAAATATATGTACCCGGAAAACTAAATCGACACCTGAACTGTAACCAATTCCAAATCCAAACCAGAACCGAATAACTAGTCGAAATTGTAACTAATATATTTTTTTATTAAATTTTTGCTTTTTAAAAAATTTTCTATCAAATTTTTATTAGTTTTAAATTTTAAAAATTTGTAATGAAACATAGCTTATGTCTATCTTTAAAAATTGTTATGTATTTTAGATTAATTTTATCCTAAAATTTATAACACGATCAAAATGAAAGTGTCTCATATTTTAATATATATAAGATATATATGTATTGAATTTTTAGAGTAAAATTAAAATCACCAAATATAAATTATGACTCGGAAGAATTGTCTGTGTCAAATATCAATTACAAGTAACAATATTAGAATTCGAGTAATTTGAGGGCCCTTAATTATTAGTTTAAGAGGCAAAAAGACTCAAAAGTACCTTATTTCATAGAAAGCATTGGTTATATAGAGCGTTAAACCATCCCTATCCATGAGAAACTCAAATTGGTTTCTTAACATTTTAATAATAATATTTTAATAAATATTTACTCACTATTAAGTTTTAATATTTTTAATTAAATTTGTACCAATCAAAAGGTAACATGTGTAAGAAGGGTTCTTAAAACAAAATTTTGAGGTTCTTAAAGTTCTACATTAAGAACCCTATAATACTATCTCTCATCATTTTCTACTTTTTTAATATTTAAAAAAATTAAAAACCCCATCTAAGATACATGAATGGAGATGGTTTTACAGATCTGGAAGTGAAACGAAAGAAGACGAAAGAGTAATTAAAGTTAATTATTAGACTTTAATACTTCAAGTCATCAGTTATCATACCATCCACTATCTCAACATTGATTGAGCTTTAAATTCCCTCCCTTAAGCTAGAACCAACACGCTTCTAGCTAAACTCTGAAGCTTCAATATCCCTAACATCTTCTAAAGTTTCTCAAATTGCTCTTGAGTATTCTTTTGATTCACACATTGAGAAGCACATGACTATACTTCCACTCTAAGAAAGTACGACATCCTTCCTAAGTCTGATTTCAAATTTCTTTTCATTCTCTCTTTCTTTAATGAACTCTTCAGGCTGTAGCACATAGACTTTCTCTTTGCGCTAATCTTGCAAGAACGCACATTTAACGTCAAGGTGAAAGACCTCCTAATCAAAATGAGCCGCAGTTGCTAAGAATGTGCAAAAGGTTTCTAGTCTTGCAACATGTGTAAACACTTCAAAATAATCAACTCCATAGCTTTGTGTGTAGCCTTTAGCTACAAGCCTAAATTTATGTTTATCAATATCTCCATCCACCGTTAGCTTAGTCTTGTATACCGACTTTACACCAATAGGTTTGACTACTTTAGTCATATCAGTTTGTTCCCAAGTATGATTCTACTCAATAGATTTGATCTCCTCAATCCTTGCTTCTTTCCACTCCTCGTACTTCCCTGGATCAGAAAATGTGAAGGGGTCATTTTCTGATGTCACTGAAACCATCATCGCATTTATACGTTCATCCAGCCACTTCTCTCTAGTTTCATTTTCCCGCATAACCATCCTCGTATTGATATTTTTGTCAAGCCACTCCCCTCTGGTTTCATAGTCCTCCATCCACCTTAGTTTTCTTTAATCACTCAAATCCTCCCTTAATCTTGAGCATTCTCAAGATTACTAGCATGTGGAGAGGTTGTTTCAACTTCTGTATCGTTTGACTAATCTTCTTGTGCCTCCTCTGGTTCCCAAGTTAAGGTGTCTCGAGTTTCCTTAGTATTAACTATCGAGCAAGATGAATAAAATAAAAGATAGGTGAAAATCTAAGAAGAAGAAAGACACAAAGTTGGAAAAGTCAACGGCTGCTGGAAAAGTCAACGGTCGGTGCTCACGTACCGCGGGAAGCCATTGGGTCAAGGAATACGTACCGTGAGAAAGATTTTATGTCCCACGATATGTGGTTAACAGACGGAGGAAAAGTCAACGGAAGGGTCGCGTACCATGAGTCAGGACACAGACGTACCATATACGTATCACGAGTCGAGGGCAGCACGTATCCCGGTCGAGTTCAGGACGTACCACGGGACGTACTGTGGTCGAGTTCAGGATGTACCACGGGACGTACCGCGTTACGAGACATGCATGTAGTGTAGGCCGAGGAAACCTTACCGCAGGTCTAGAAAAGCCTTACCGCAGGACGAGGAAGTTTCCGCCCAGGACCAATTGAACACCAGACGAGAAAAGTCAAAACCCCCGGAAACTTCAAAAGTACCTCTGGGCGCGGGCCTAGGGAGTTATCTCATGTGTTGACATGTGGGTTGTGGTCCCCTCCAAGCCACAATCTGACCGTTGGAGGCAAGGATAGGTCGCCATCAACGCTTGTGGATCTGAGAAACTTTTTCTTTTTCTTAAGGGGATTGTCGGCTAACCCTAGACCAAAATCCATCTTGTGTAAACATCTATTTAAAGACTTGTAACAACAACAAAAAAGATCAATCTAAGGAAATAATTTTTTCACATGAATCTTCTCTACTAATCTCATTATATTTTCCGCAAAATTAATATGGTATTAGAGCTATTTTGATCCGAAATTCTTGTTTACAATCTCTCATTCTTCACTCATTCATCTCTTATTCTTGAAATCTATGGATAACTCGAAATCTCTCTACATCTCAATGGTCTTAAAGGGACCGAATTACTTGTTATGGGCGAGAACTACGAAATCAGTCTTGTGCAGCCGTGGACTATGGAGCCACATTGAAGGACCAAACTCCAATCCACCCTAAGCTGCGGTAAAATGGAAAGATAAAGGCTCGGGAATGACGGAGGAATCCGATGAGAAGTGGTCACAAGATGACCAAACCGTTCTTTTTCTCATATAAAACTCTCTAGATCCGGCGATTGATGATGCATACTCCTATTGTAAAACCTCGAAGGAGTTATGGGAAACCCTCGCTAAGGTCTATGGAAAAATCTCAAATGTGACTAGGGTCTTTGAAATTCAAAAATCTCTTACAAATCTGTCATTAGAAGGTTTGGAATTCACCAAATATTTTGGGAAATGGAGAAGCCTTTGGGCCGAGTTGGAAAGGCTAAGACCAACCACGGTGGACCCAAAGATTCTTGGCGAAAGATGAGAGAAAGATAAGGTGTTCAACTTGCTTCTTACCCTCGACTCCACTTACTCGGACCTCATCAAGCACATGTTAAGGTCGGACAAGCTCCTAACACTCGATGAAGTGTGTAGTCACATCCACAATGAACAAGGATCCCTCGGCTTGTTTGGAGGATGGAATGACCTTGGAATGGCAAAGAGGGTGAATTACAAACATAAAGACAAAGACTCTTGTATGTGACCATTGCAAGAAAAGGGGTCACATTAAGGACAAATGTTGGCTACTTCATCCTCATATCAAACCGGCAAAATTCAAAGAAACACCAAGGGAAAATATCTCTCAAGAAACTACAACGGAACAAGAGACTTCGAACACATCCGGTCACGAACTAGGAGCGACATCTCAAGCTCACAAATAAGAAGGTGTTCTCAAATAATCCAACATTGAGGCTCTCCTCAAACTCCTTAAGGACTCCGGTATCACATTCCTATCTCATAAACCTATAGATTCTTTCATTGTAGATTGAGGTGCTTCTCACCACATGATATGCAATCCGAGATTAATCAACAATGTAAGGCCAACTATAGGGAGGGAACGTAGTAATAGCAAATTGATCTAAAATCCCAGTTAAAAGAATTGGAACCTTAGAACTATTTGAGAGAAATACTAAAGCATTTTTTATACCGGAATTTGCATCGAACCTTTTATCTTTAAAAAGAATTGCTTGTGATCTAAATTGTTATTTTATTTTTGGACCTAACAATTTAAAATTTCAGGATATTGAGACCGGAGAAGTCATTGGTGAAGGCATAGTCAAGGATGGACTATATGTCCTTGAAGACACCAAATTTATCTCTAATATTTCGTATGCTTTACATTCTGTTCGTAGTTTAAGTAGTACAATTTGACATGGTAGATTGGGTCACCCTCATGCTAGGGCGCTTGAACTTGTGGTACCTAATATGTCTTTTGATAATCATAATTGTGAAGCTTGTATATTAGGAAAGCATTGTAGAACCATGTTTCCCAAGTCTTTAACAATTTATGAGAAATGCTTTGACCTTATTCATTCGGATGTGTGGACTTCACCATTATTATCTAGAGAAAGGGCTAAGTACTTTGTCACTTTTATTGATGAAAAATCAAAATACACTTGGGTCACTCTCCTTCAATCAAAAGATAAAGTTTTTAGCGCCTTCAAAAATTTTGAATCACATTGCTAATCAATTTAATGCCAGAATGAAGGTACTAAGAACCGATAATTGGGGAGAATACATGAGTCAATAATTCCAAGAACACCTTGCCAAGCAAGGAATACTTCATCAAACAAGTTGCCCCTATACACCACAACAAAATGGTGTGGCCGAACGGAAAAATAGGTACTTGATGGAAGTAGCTCGCTCAACTATGTTCCATAGGAATGTTCCAAAAATATATTGGGGAGATGCGGTTAACATAGCATGCTATCTTATCAATCGCATACCTACCAAAATCCTCCAAGACAAATCCCCATTTGAGGTACTAAATAGTTCTAAACCATCAATTGACCATTTACATGTTTTTGGACGTGTTTGCTATGTGTTAGTACCTGGGGAGTTGAGGAGCAAGTTGGAGGAAACAAGCAAAACGTGCATATTTTTAGGGTATTCTACCACTTAAAAAGGATACAAGTGCTTTAATCCCGAAGAAAGACGCATGTATGTATCCTGAGACGTCAAGTTTATGGAAGAAAATGGTTACTTTGATGTTAAAAATTGGGATAATCTCAAGGACTTGTCTACATCATCAATGGACCGAGCCACATCCCTAAGGATTCTATTTGATCATCTCGGTATCAATCCACAAAATGATCAAGGGCCAAATAAAGGTGATGAAGAAAACTGGAAAGAAAATAATATTCCTCAACAAGGAGAATCTAATCTTCCGAGCCAAGTAAGTCAAGAAGTTCAAGAAGAAACTACTCGACTAGAAGGACCATATAATCCCCTAAATACCCACGATGGAGAGGAATCAATAGGATCCCAAAAAACACCACCTCTCTGAAGGAGTGCTAGAATCCGAACAAGGACATACTACAATAACAAAGTTGTGGCACATCCCATTCAAGACATGTGTTCTCTCACCCTTTTCCGCCAGATCATGACGCCTTCCTTAGGAAAATTGAGGCTAATTTTATTCCCTCGAGCTATGAGGAAGCTAAGGTAATAAAAGTATGGCATGATGCGGTAGAAAATGAAGTGGGAGCGATGGAAAGAAATCACACTTGCGATGAAGCCGACTTGCCTCCGGGAAAGAAAACTGTGAGCTCAAGATGGGTGTTCACAATTAAATATCAAGTGATGAGAGCATTGAGGGACATAAGGCCCGATTGGTTGCAAGAGGATTTACTCAAAAATATGGATCGGATTACACAGACACCTTTGCACCCGTAGCCAATTTACACACAGTAAGAGTTGTAATTTCACTTGCAATTAATTTGGATTGGGAGTTGTGGCAGATGGACGTCAAAAGCGTCTTCCTTCAAGAAGAACTCGAAAATGAAGTCTACATGACACCACCTCCTAGATTAGAAGGAACAATCTGCCCCGACAAGGTGTTGAGGCTACGCAAGGAAATTTATGGCCTTAAACAATCTCCTAGGTAATGGTACCATAAGCTAAGCACAACACTTAAGTCTCATGGATTTCAGAAATCGGAAGCCGATCACACATTGTTCACACTAAAAACCCCGGATGGCATTGTCGTAATCCTCATATATGTTGATGATCTCATCATCACCGGAAATGACAACGGTGGTATTAATTTCACCAAATATTTTCTCAAATCAACATTTGATATTAAAGATCTCGGTGCTCTCAAGTACTTCCTTGGGATAGAAGTTTGCCGGTTTTCGGATGAACTATTTCTCTCCCAAAGGAAGTACACACTTGATTTTCTCAATGAGACAGGTAAATTAGGCTCTAAACCAGCCCAAACACCTCTAGAAGATGGCTACAAGGTCGCTCAAAAGGGGGAGAAAGATGACACTCCATATGAGGATGCACCACAACATAGGCGCCTAGTCGGTAAGCTAATTTATCTTACTATAAGAAGGTCAGATATTTGTTTTGCAGTAAACCAAGTGTCACAACACATGAAGGAGCCTACGGTGTATGATTGGAGTTTGATAGAACGGATTCTTAGATACCTAAAATGCAGTCCCGGACGTGGCATATGGATGAGTAAAAATGGAAGTACCGAGATTGTAGGATATAGTGATGCGGATTGGGCCAGAGATAGGAATGATCACAAGTCTACAACCGGTTATTGTACTTTCATTGGAGGAAATTTGGTGACATGGAAGACCAAGAAACAAAAAGTGGTCTTATACTCAAGCGCGGAGGTGGAACACCGAGCAATGATAAAGGTTACAAGTGAGTTAACATGGTTGAAAGCCTTGCTCAAGGACATCGGATTTGAGCAACAACATCTAATCACTATGCATTGTGACAACCAAGCCGCAATCCATATAGCCTCTAACTCTGTATTCTACGAAAGAACCAAGCACATCGAGATAGATTGTCACAAGGTTTGGGAAAAGATTGAGGATGAAACATAACTTCCATGCTTCATAAGAAGCGAAGATCAACTAGCGGATATTTTCACCAAGGCCACAAGTCTCAAAGTATGTGATCACATATACACAAAACTTGGACTTGTGGATCTCACTCGACCTTGATCAAAGGTCCTCTTTCCCGAGAAGCACACACTCTTTTTCCCTTGGTTAAGTTTTGTCCCATGTGGTTTTCTCACTAAAGGTTTTTAATGAGGTGTGACTCTCGGGTCTTCCAAGCTTAGTCAACATGATCATCTATGACTAAGCTTGAGGGGGAGTATTGATCAAGATGAATAAAATAAAAGATAGAAGAAAATTTAAGAAGAACAAAGACACAAAGTTGGAAAATTCAACGGCTGCTGCAAAAGTCAACGGTCGGTGGTCACGAACCGCAGGAAGCCATCGGGTCGAGGAATATGTACCGCGGGAAGAATTTTACGTTCTGCGGTATGTGGTCAACGGATGAAAGAAAAGTCAACGGAAGGGTCATGTACCATGAGTCGGAACACGGACGTACCGCGGGTCAAGGGCAGCACGTTCCGCGGTCGAGTTCAGGACGTACCGTTGGACGTCTGTGGTTGAGTTTAGGATGTACTGCGGTACAAGACAGACATGTACCGCAAGTCGAGGAAACCTTACCGTGGGTCAAGAAAAGCCTTACTGCAGGACGAGGAAGTTTCCGTCCAGGATAGATTGAACGCCAGACGAGAAAAGTCAAAACCGCCGGAAACTTCAAAAATACCTCTGGGTGCGGGCCTAGGGAGTTGTCTCATGTGTTGATTCGTGGGTTGTGTTCCCCTCCAAGCCACAATCCGACTGTTGGAACCAAAGAGACTATTGGAGCCCCAAGGAGATATGTGACCTACTTTCTTTCGGATCGAGGCAACGATGGGTCGCCATCAACGCTTGCGGATACGAGAAACTTTGTCTTTTTTCTTGAAGGGATTGTCGGCTAACTCTAGACCGAAATCCCTCTTGTGTAAACTTTTATTTAAAGATATGTAACAACAAAAGAAAAGATTAATCTAAGGAAACAATTTTTTCACATGAATCTTCTCTACTAGTCTCATTATATATTCCACAAAACCAATATTAACTTGCTCCCGATCCCAGCTTTTCTCTTCCTCAAGCTCTTCCACTTCCTTTGTCTAGTTTTCCTTCAACATGAGCCATCAACAGCAGATCATCATTACCCTCTATATCTGCAAAGTTAGATTTTCTATCCCACTCCAGAAACTCATACTGAAAATGTCCGAACTTGTGACATTTAAAGCATTTGAATGTCTCCTTATTCAAGACAGTTCTTCTTCTTCTTCCACTACCTCCCCTGAATTCATCACGATCTCTGCCTCTCATACCCCTATCCTCTTGAGTTATTTTCAATACATGTTCCTCCTCTTGAGAGACACGCATATGTTGCTCATGAACAAGCAAACTTCCATGAAGTTCATTGATACTCAACGAACTTAAATCATTCGACTCTTCTATGGAACAAACCACATAAATAAATTTTGGAGGTAAGGATCTGAGAATCTTACTCACCACTGCACTTTGATCCATCGATTCTCCTTTAATCTTCAATCTGTTCACCACACTTAAAGTTCTTCGAAGAAAAATGTCAACCCGTTCACCTTCCTTCAGTTCAAACTCTCCTCTTCATGCTCTTAATTTTGCCCCTTTCCCCTTATAAGATCCATGATACTTATGCTTCATAGAATCAAAGGTGATCTTTGATGTTCCTTTGTCAAGTATATTTTCCAATAGATCTCTACCTATCGATTGGAACAGATAGTTCTTGACATTTGAATCTCGTAACTTTGCATCTTCTACTGTGTTTCCTCTGTGCTTCACTCATTGCAACAACATTACTTGGAACACCTTCTTCCACTAAACTCCACATCTCTTTTCTCCTCAAAAAGTACTTTATCATCATGGACCAATAATCATAGTGACCATCGAACTCAGAATAAACTTATCTGAAGATGACACCTCTTCACTCTCTCTCACTCACTCTTTCTCTTCACTCTCTCTTTCTTTCTCACTCGCACTTTCTTTCTCACTCACTCTTTCTCTTCACTCAATCACTTTCTTCTCTCCACTCACTTTTATCACTCCTTCTTTCGCTCTCACTCACTCTTTCTCTCACTCTCTCTTTCTCACTCACTCTTTCTCTTCACTCCCACTTTCTTTCTCACTCACTCTTTCTCTTCGCTCAAACTTTCTCACTCACTTTTTTTTTCACTCTTTCTTTCTATTTCCACACAGTTTTTTCACTCCATTGTTTTTATCTTAATTTTGTTCTGATACCACATGTTAGTTTAAGAGGCAAAAGGACAAAAAGATATTTCATCGAAAGCATTGGCTATATAAAGACTTATGGAAACTGAAAGTGAAACGAAAGAAAACATAAGAGTAAATAAACTTAATTATTAGACTTTAACACTTCAAGTCATCAGTTATCATACCATCCACGATCTCGACATTGATTGAGCTTAACATTAATTTGATGAAATTTATTGTGAGGTCTATCAACATGCTTCCAAATATCCAATACGTTAGATTCCTGTTGGAAAAGTACTCATGGTAATGCATTGTCACGTCTCACGTGAGAGATCCACGTCTAGAGGTATTATACAGAATTATTATACGAATGCTTTGATGCTATCATGTTCCATAAATTAGATATATGCTTTCATTCTACGACTTTTTACATATGATAATGATATAATCGCTTTAATATTTTAGTGTATTTTCCACGTGCATTTCTGACATTATTTGGTGGATAAGATACGCATTTCGGTTCTAAAACCTAGTTAAATCAAACATTTTAGCGTTGTCCTAAGGGTGTATTCAACTTAGAATTTTAAGAGATTTGATGAAATTTAAATTTTGGTAGTTTTGAAAAAATTTAAGTGAGTTTTCTGGATATTTAGAATAATTGATTTTTAGTTTTAATAGCTAAACCGTGATTCTAGGTGACTTAATTATAAATCACATGGATATTTTTAGCAGATTTAAATAACAACAATCTCAGTTTGTATAATGTTGGTTAATTGGCTTTCACAAGATCTGAAATTGTTGTTGCTGACTTCAGCTTACTCCAAGCAAGCGTTGGTAGGTTCGTAAGTATGTACATATGGGCTACTATTTTATGTAAAAACAATAGTTTTGGTTCACAGATTTTGATCATTGCTTCTATTTTCCAAGTTTGAGACTTGATTAGGATAATAGTCTAGTTAGGATGAACTAATCATCAATCAGTCAAAGTTCTGATCACAAAAAAATTTGTACCTTTGAGAACACTGAAGTTGGTTTTGATATGACTTCTGGTTATTGGGAATTTGCTGCAACTAAAAGAAAAGAGACCCAACAACATTTTCACTACGTGGTCATAGATTTATGGTTTTATTTACTCTACCAAGATGGGTTCTTCCTCCCTTACTGTTCTTAGCTCAACCCGAATAACGAAAGAAGTTATCACTTGTTTGTGGTTGTTTCAGTAAACGTTCTGATTTTCACAACCACTATGAAATTCAACAGTTGATTAAAAGGTTTGGAACCTGAATCATGATGAAAAATAACAAAATCCTTCTTTTATTGATTTGAAATTGTCAATTACAATCAAGAACACATGACCAAAGCATTAAACAACTTAATGATGGAGAGATATCCCTTTGGTGTTATATGACAGTAATCTGAAATGAATTGCTTATATTGAAGCTCTCTCTTATCATTTAGTGAGCTCTTTATACTGAATCAAGTTTTCTCTTATGTAAAACTTTTTCAGAAACGAAAAAGACACTACATAGATGCTATGATAGACTTGCAGTGATGAATGCTCTGGTTCAAGATCGACTGAAGCTTTAGTGATTCAAAATCCGCATGTTTTTCACTAGTCTTTGGTTAAAGAATTACTCTGATGATCTGATCTACTAAGAAACAAGATGATGATTACTACCTCAACTTCCTGATGTCGGAAGCGCAAACACTAACTATGGAGGAATTGGTTTTCTCTTTCTCTTTTTGAGACTCTTTCTGTATTGTTCTTGATCAACCTTTTTTTTAATCTTTTTTCTGAAATCACACCTTCGTAGGTGAATGTTGAATTGTATCTTTTTAACCAAAAATTTACACCAAATCTCCCAAAATCATGTTAAGTATTTGTTTTGAGAAAAATCTTATACAATATTTTGAATTATAGGAGATTTGATAGAATTTTAATAAGTTATTAATTGAATAACATTGTAAATTATTTTAAGTAATTTTATATAAATTCTAAGTTGAATAACAGGTGATTCAATAAATACTCTTTTTTTTTTGTCAACGGTAAATTATATTGGGCCACAACTACCCAGCCAAATAGTCAAATTCCTATATAATGTAGGCGGGGACTTAATCCCTTGTTGTGCAAATAAGCTGCCTTATATGGACTTACCGCATGCCACTAGGATAAGAGCCATTTGCATTCAATAAATAGTTTAAAAATCATTGTTTGAATAAATATTTAAGAAAAAACTAAAATCAGCTAAAATTCTAAGTTGAATACGACCCTAGTTCCACCATAAATCACACATTACAACATATGGAAATTATTTCTGGTCTAGTTACAGAGAAATAAAAACAAATGTAATGAGCAAAACATCCATGCCATAAAATGATACGAGAGAACAAAAATACAAAACAAAGAGAAGAACGAGAGAAACTAAGTTCCTGCACTCGCTCAAACTATATTTAGCCGATCTCTGTCCTAACATGAACTCCACATATCATCATCAGACAGAACGAAACAAAAATTACCTAATAAAGGAATGTGATTAAATACAATAAAAAAGAGAACCAGGTTTTTTTTCGTTTTTGTGTTTCTTGAGAAGAACACAACCTATTATGGAAAATTGAAGTTTCCTCCAATATCAGTAGCTCCTGCCGGTGGATTAATGGCGACCCAAAGAAGAGAAATGGTGATGGCAACAAGACCAGACCAAACATATACAATCGTTGGTGTTCTTCCTCTCCTTCCCATGAGACCTTTAGCGAAAGGATAAAGATGAGCCAATACCCAAAAACTGAAGAACACTCCTCCTATCAATTTACTCCATTCAGGAATCACACTGTAAATGGTCCTGCTGAATCCAACTGCAATAGCAATCAAGTTCACCATCATGATCGTAATCGGAGGGATCATGAGGGAAGTCCATTTCACCATGTACAAATCCGCAAACTCGTCGTCTACATCATCTCCTCCGGATTTACTAGTAAGAGTGAAAGAGATTTCGACTCCAGCTACGACTTTGAGCAAACCTTGAAGAACAGCTGCAAGATGAGCGCTTGTTCCTCCAATGAGCCAAAACTGTTCGTTTCTCCACCATTCTTCGAGTGAGATTCCAGACCATTTGATCTCCAGGAGAGCGAGTAAGCAGAGAGTGATGGAGATGATGAGAAGGTACACTAGGAAAGTGACATTGAGCGACTTAACAATGAACTGACCAGAGAAGAGGGAAAGCGCCGGAAGGAAACAGTAGACAATGAGGAAGATTGACGTGAACGGGTAGATTCCGACGTTTAAGTAGGCAATTCTCTGAAGGATCTTCATTCTTGGACTTGCAAGAAAAGCATTGTTACGAGAGAAGAAGATCTCAACCGAGCCAGTTGCCCAACGGAGAACTTGGTGAAGCCTATCTGTCAAGTTGATTGGAGCAGTGCCACGGAAAGCATCCCGTTTCGTCACACAGTAAACTGATTTCCAGCCTCTGTTATGCATTCGATAACCAGTGACGACATCTTCAGTGACTGAACCATAAATCCATCCAATACGTGATCCCCACTCAGTCTTGTCCTCGTACCAGCAAGAGATAACAGCAATAGCTTCTGCTACAGTCGATGCATCGAGTAGCTCTCGTGGAATTGTGAGTGCACCAGGTGGGCGCCCATTTTTAACCGCTGGGTGGTCTGCAAGAGGGCGGCCTTGGAATTCAGCTACTGGAATTGAATCAATAAGAAATGTTGAGTTCCCGAATTTCTTTGGGACTAGAGAGAGATTCATCTCGTCGTCATCGTAATCACCCATCCGCAGAGCTCGGTTTTCTTCAGGAATATTCTTCCTTCTACGACTAGGGAAACAGCAGCTCCAGCAGTTGGGAGTATGATCTTTGGATCGAGGCGGATCAAATCCGTAAAGCGCAATTCTTCGGAAGAGACAACCAGTTCCGACATAAACCGGACCCATAAGCCCATCAAGAGCTCTCATGTTGACATCAAAGAAGACAGTGTTGTGATTAGCATATCGATCCGAGGGGTCAATACCTTCGAACCGCTGCGGAAACTGAACGTAACAAAGTCTATCGCCACCTCTATCCATCATGAAGCACATACCTTCCCTCAGTGCCTCAGAGTTGTATATGTAATGATCACAGTCAAGATTTAGTATGAATGGTCCATTTGACATAATTGCAGAAGCTCTGACTAGGGCGTTCATGGCTCCGGCCTTCTTGTTATGATCATAACCAGGTCGCTTCTCACGAGAAACATAAACGAGGAGTGGGAGTCGAATATCCACATCAGTTAGATCAAGAAAGCCTTCGGATACTCCATGTAATGGCTCATCACTTGGTGGCTTCAACATCACCTGCATTGATCGAGAAGCAAAATGAGATAGTGAGGCAACAAATGACTTTTGAATTGATGGCTAATCCCTTTTCTCAAAAAAGAAAGCTTTTGAAATCGAGATTGTACCTGAATGATACCGGCGTGGTCACCTTTGGCATGGTCACTACCAGAAGTCAACCAAGTTCCAGGCCAGTGAGTACCATCAGCCATCCAAGTAGCTTTTGGAATCTTCACGGGCTCTAAAGGCTCATCGTCCCTGTTCTGCCTCTGCATCTTCATGGCTTTAATTTCTTCTCTGGCATGGTATGCATCAGAACGTCTCCTGATCGAATCAGGCAAGCTGTTAATCCTGACTTTAAACTCATCAAACTCACGCTTAACCCGTCTTCGATCCTTCACAAAATCAGACTTCACTTTGTTCTTGTAAGGATCTCTCTTTAAGCTAAAGTAGGAGTCTGGATTCCTTGGCTCAATCACATGTTTACGACAAAAAGGAACCCAAATGTTTGCAAAACTCGCAGCTTCAGCCATAGCTTCAAACGTGAGAAGCGCCCCTCCATCATCAGAAACATAGCAAGAAAGCTTCTCAACCGGATAGTCAGCAGCTAGAATCGATAAAATGGTATTAGCAGTGACCAGAGGAGGTTCTTTCTCGGGATCCGCAGTAGAGACAAACACATCGAGTCCAGGAAGGTCCGATTTCCCGGTTGGGTTGCTTGCTGTCGGTGTTTCAAACTTTTCTTTTAGAACTTGAAGATCGGTCGCACGGTTAATCGGGCATAGCTTAGGCAGCTGATCAAGAAGCCAAGAAAAGGCGAACCAAAGCTCACAAACCACAGACATTCCCCATAACCAGACAGCATCTGGGTTTTGATGCTTAACTCTCCAAGTCAAGAACAATGCAAGAACAACTATACGGATAAAAATTAAAAGCCTGCAAGAAAAAAAGAAAAAAGAATATTCTTCTGAGATTGTAGATAAATGGATTTAGTAAAGCTAAACAATAAAAAGGAACACACTTTATTATACCTGTATGGACTAATAACAGCAGCAGGAATTTTCAGCTTTCGAGTTAGCGGTCTCCAAGGTTTGCTCATCAAATCTTGCGGCTCCATATGGTCACCATCTCCATCTCCCTCCTTACCGCTCCCGAAATTCCCGTCCTTCGTCCAAAAAGCATTCCCATAACCATAAGTCCCATTAGTCTCAAACAACCACCGATTATGATCAAAGTCCCCGGTTTGACTCCTCATCAAAGCTGATTTAGTTGACTTCATCAACGACAATCTTCTCTCCATCTTTGATCCGCCACTTGCAGGCAGCATAGGCCTTTGCTGACCGTTCTCATCAGCCTGATCAGTCAAATCTGTGTTCTTATACGGTTCTTTACACCCAGGGCAAATCCCACCCCCGGTTTTGACAGCATCTACAAAGCAATCCCTACAAATTTTAAAGTCACATTGACAAGGAAGAAGATCTTGACCTCTCCCATCAGTCATAACCTTAGCGTCACAGCCAGGGATTGCACAAGACGACCCTTTAGCACCAGCCATCTGTGGATGACTAGTCTCTCTCTCAATCACTTTGTCCATAAGGTGAGCCCTTGTGGCGCTGTTAAAACCTCCAGTGAACATAGAGTTAGAGACATATTGCTCTTCGACTTTCTGAGAAATGGAAGGGTCCATTGGCTGGTTATCTGGAGTTGGAGGAATGTGAACTGTATAGTTCATGAAATCAGCACTGCCCAATTCGCTATCGAGATCATCCCTCGAGTAACTAACATAGCGACCTGATGAAGTTCTCCGAGCAAAAGTGACTGAAGGAGGAACAGGTGGCCTCCCAGGCTCTGCAATATCAGGGCTGTTTGATAGATTTGATCGACTTTTACTGTAATGCTTATTTGATGCCATTGTTCTTGATCTACCTTGGTAGATCCCTAAATAAAGAAGTAAGCAGATGAAACAACAAAAAAAGGTTAGGAAAGGAGGAAACAAATAAATCTGAATTCTTATAATTTAGCACAAGTCTGTATAACATCATTTCATTCAAAACATCATCAAACATACACATCAATCCATGGATCTAAATGCTTCAAATCAATTAAACTCATCATCATCATCATCATCATCTCCACACGAATAAAAGAAAAAAAAACAGTGATTTTCAGAAAAGTTCAAATCCGAGAATCAAACAACAACAAAAGGGCAATACCTTCAAAGCTATAAAGACAAAAACCGTACAAACAACAGCTTGCTCATGAGTTTCAAACTTTCAAATCCAATAAAATCTCGAATACCCCACACATCTTTCTCTCAGCAATTCAAACCCAGAAGTGAAAAAGAGAGAAAGACGAGCACGGGCTCGACATTCAGACAAAAAGAGATGATCCCACCACGAACTTAAGGAAAAAAAAGATAAAATAAATATATAAAAAAAGCATATTTGCTTACAATACCTTAATAAGTATCCGTGACAGAAGAGGTGAGAAAAAGAAACTCAGATCTTCAGGTTATAGGAATTAAGAGAAGAATACACTTTTCTTCTTACCAAATCTCTCTGAAGAATTCAACGTGGTCGTGTCGTGCTACCCAACTGGATATTTTGATGCATTTGATAAATCGAGAAGCGATAGTGACAGGGGATAGAGAAAAAGAGAGAGAGAAGAAGAAGAAGAAGAAGAAGAAGAAGAAGAAGAAGAGAAAGGGACTTAGTCGTGAGCAAATACTCAAGCACTCCTGCTAACTAATACACGTTACGATAACAACGATTATCCCCAATTTTCGTAATTTATATATTATAATACATAAGAAGATCTTAAAATATAAATAGAAGAAAGAAGAAAGTAAAGGAATTGTCAAAATTTTGTTGAAAAGAGAGTAGAAATCAAGAGGGAAGAGCTGTGATTGATTTCGTTTTCTTTATTAATGAAGTTGTAAAAATATCGACGCGGTGAGACAACGAAGGTGGAACGCCGCCGGGAAACAAGTGGACGGAACACACTTCTTTCTTTTTTTCGGACAAGGTAACCGAGACTGTAAGAAAGTCTCTTTCACTTTTTAACTCTTGTCCGATTTTCTTTTTCTTTTTTTGTCCTTTTACGCGTTTGACGCTTTTATCATTTCCAGATATTTTATATCTTTTTTCTGTATTGACTAGGGAAACAAAAAAGTTTACTTGCCATCAATGTTGAAAAAATTAATTTCAGATCTTGTTCAATGATCTAAAATTTTCATTTAAAAGAAAATCTGTTTTGAAATCTAAATTGGCAAATTACTTTAATTGTTTTAAAAAATAAAATTTATTATAAAATTTTAAATTAATTTGTTCTAAAATATAATTAGTTTTTTTTTTTTTTTGAAAAATTGTTTTTAATGTAACGAGAGCAATTATCTATCGAAGATGAAGCAGATTTATTTAAATATAATTTGCTACAGTATTCAAAACATCTATGTTTTCACGATTTCACCTGTAGTCAGTATTTTACAAATTGATTTATCTAGGAAGTAGATTGAGTATGCAAAAGTAAGAAGAGGCAAATTTCTACCACACAAAGCTCTTCATAATTTTACATTTTATCATCCCGAATGTAAAATTTGACTGATCCTAAAATCAAACAGCTCTTCATAATTTTGAGGACAGAAAAAGTAGAATGGTTTTTTTGGTACTTTAGCAATAAAATACTGTATGAGGGGAAAAAAAGAATGGCGTAGGGAGGCGATTATTTCGGGACTCACAAACGTGTGAGCACACTGAAAGAGACGAGGAGGGTATTTTGGGTAATTTTTCAGAGAGGAAATACATTTTTATTTATGATGATGATATAATGTGTGTACGCTGCATTGTCAATATTTCATATTCAAGGGCTAACTACTAACCACGAATAATTCTCATTATATTAATTAAGCATACACGTCCCTGTCTACCAAATAAAATATATGCATCTAGAATAGTGCATTGTTTTTGTTTTGAAATTTTTACTGATTAATGAAAATTCACACATCGATCCAACAAGGCAACACACACCATGTCAGACCAAAAGTTCATACAACACTTGCTCAAGTGACTTGACTCTAATTTCGACGTATATTTCCTTTACATGATACAACAAGAATCTCTTTGGTGAACAAGAGAACAATAGATACTTTGGTTACAGATCATGATCGTGCATTTGGAGTGTTATTCCGAACTAACACTCTGGTCTTGGTCCAAGGGACTTAGTCTCAATCCTGCCCTTAAATTATAAGATTCGTGTGATGATTATGAGCATACATTATATAAAGTGATAGGTAACGGTGAAATGTCAATAGGTTAAACATTTGGCATATCTTAATCAGTCTTACGACAAGAGAGGACTCGATTTATATCCAGCAAACGCATCTACAAAGACTCCGAGATCCTTTCACAACCCGTTGTGACCTGCTTGTGTGAAGCTTGATGTTCACCAGCTTTCCAGCGATCTGCCAATGCAATGAGTACATCAAGATTTTGTGAATCTTAGATTTAGACATTGCAACAGTAAGTTCTATGCCAATTCCACAGACTGAGATTGAATGCATGATCAAAGGTAACTAGTAACTAAGAGGATTTTAATCAGTGTAATCAGCTACATACCATTCTCCATGTCAAGTCTTCTGGACCTAATGGCTGAGCAGGGCTTGAATATAAAAAATGCCGTGAGTACTGAAAAAGTAGAGAACAACCATAGTACTTAGTATAGATATACACAGATCCACTGCACAAGTGAGGTCGTGTAAGGTAAACTATGAAAACAGGGTAATTCCATCTTTAGGATCAAAGTTAGTGAAAATTTGTGAAAATATATTCTTACTTCCGTAAGGTAATTTTGCATTTCCTTGATTCGGATGGGGTTTAGGCTTCTCAGATGATTTACAAGCCACCCTGGCTGTATTGCATCGCTGGAGGAAACAAGCACAGCAACCTGAGAAGAAAAACAAAAACAACACAAAGGAGAGCGAAGTGTCAGACATGCTTCGTTTCATATATTAACTTTCTAGACAAAAAAGGTTAAAATTGTAAATACCAATGTAATAGATATCTGACGCACCTTCTTGTAATAAAGTATACCTTCAAAAGGAAATTCCAACTCGTCACTGACTATAACAGGTATACAGCCACTGACAATGGCATCAAACAACCTCGCTGAAGATGGTGTATCACCAGCAGGACACAAACAGAATAGAGATCTGATAGATGGGAGACATAATTAGAGAAAAGTTGGAAGTTCCATTTTTTATGTACTGCAACAAAATGGGAAAGGAAGCAACCCAGAATATACCTACGCATGCTACCTTGGGCTGCTAATTTTCCTCCCTCTCCGGAAGTTCCCTCAGAAATTATATTACATCCTTGACAGCACCTAGTTCTGCACCGAGTTTTGTACGTATTTTACCTCCCTAAAACAAAAAAATACAGCACCTAAATCATGACACATACTTTAAAAGATAAGTACGGCAAATAAAGACTGACAGCTTTCCTAGTTTAATGAGGTATTCCAACTATTATCTATATAACAAAAAAAATGGAATTCCAAACTTTCACGGGAATATCTAAAAAGTCACCGAGAAAGAAAAGGAAAGAACATTATATATAATTTATAAAGTCGTAAACTTAGAAGAGGCATTCTCACAGCATTCCTCTTTAGCCGCCCTCGGATAAAAAGTAGCGTGGTCTTCATTGGTGCACTTTCTGACAAGCACTTGGTATCACAAATATCAACATTGGAAACATAAGGAAGAATAAGGTCTTTTTCCAGTGAACTTGCCCAGGCTTATACCTACAAGATCAAGCCGAAACAGAATCAACAAACTATAGCTAAGAGAGCAGTGTACATGACTCAGAATCAGTAATAGAAGAAAATGTAGATTCACCAATTCCCAGTGGAGTCCATATCAGGTAAAAGCCAGATTGCGTTTTTCACATATTTGCGGACAGACTTGAAAGACCATGGATGGTGAATAGGAAATATGTGATCTCTTCCCTCAGACCTCTTCCAAGCAGGTTGATCAGTGACTCACTTCAGAGCTTCCTACAGTTTGAGAAGAATTTAAAAGATGTAGCACGAACATACTGCATCCCACGTTTTTCAACCAACTTACAGATCTCTCATGAGGCAAGCTTAACCTAAACCAACTAAAAGCAGATGGTAAGAATTCACAAGCGATGTACTCTCTGGTCGCCCTGAGTTCTCTGAATAGGAGAACTGGCATCACCTTTAGCGATCAGTAATAAATCACCTATTATAAGATGTGGTAA